>QXVX01004760.1:1442-105949 GCA_013436065.1 Halocynthia aurantium | reverse complement strand
GATCAGAAGGTCGTCAAGAAGAAATTCTTTTCATTTTACTCAACAGAATACTTGCTAAGCTATTACAAACACATTTACTACGTTTCCATTGCCAAAAATTAAGGGTACTTGAAATAGCGGTACTTGGGGAATCCCCAAGTCCTAAAATTGCTCGCGTTTCCATTGCCACTTTTAAGTCCGACAGCGTCGAACGAGAATTACGGTATTACTGCCCGGTGAGACAGCATACTTCAAACAGTAAATTGTACAGCAGTGTATCCGTGTTTTAGAAAGGAAAAGTATGGTAGTACAGCAATATCCTAAACTGTAAATTTTCGTGAATAATGCATCCCATCAGCAATTTTCTTCATTGCATCTTTCGTTTTCCTACTTTTATTGTCACCTTTCTCCACAACCTTGTGATAGGCAGCCAAGTTAATCAAATCTCGCGAAGCCATAGCACTCCACATANGCCAAGTTAATCAAATCTCGCGAAGCCATAGCACTCCACATAAATTCTGACATTTTGTAATTTGATTTACTTTAACAACTACAGCTGAACTTCCAAAACTACTATAATTCTAATGCAAAACGAAAAATTAGTGGTACTTTGACAAGGGTACTTTGCCAGACCACCTATTTTAGAGGTACTTGCAAGTACCCTTACAAGTACCCTTATTGCCGTGCGTCGCCGTGCGTCATTTGCGTCACTTCCTTATACGACAATTAGTGGTACACCAAGTACCACTAATTCTGGCAATGGAAACGCAGTAATTATTGCTTACCAGCCCTTTGTTCCGCTTGGGTGCTTTCAAATATAATGTGCTTCTCAAAACGTCATTATACGTTCTTCAAAATTCGTTTTGGTTGTTCATCTCACGAATTAATTACGATTAATCAATGACCGAAGTGGAAACTTTTAGCTACTTGAAAAATCTACTAAAGATTGATAACGTTTGCTTGTTAGCTCGTAGAATCAAATTTGTGTTGATGATACGAGCCTGTGAATAGAATCGAAGTATACAGACAAAAGCTTGTATTGATTTATACCATACCAAGAGGCATCATTTAATTTAACCTAAGTATTACGTTTGTTTTATGTGACCTTCTGAATACTGGAAAACGATAGCGGAGTTCCTCCTTGTAATCAGGAGTGTATTTGTAGCGGTTCTAACGACAGAGTACAAACTAAACTAACAATAAACTCGAACACCTATAATCGCAACCTTGACCCACCGAGTCGCTACACTTCTCCCCCAATTGAATTTCTGCCAGAATTATTGTAGCTATACGCTTTTAAATCCTTTCCAGAGACCATTAGAAAAGTGCAGTATGAAACCAGATAACGTGAAAATGAGGGATCACCTATATCGGGCGATTATAAGTCAACTGCTAAACGACGGCTACATCGCTGTGGCGAAGAGCTTAACTTCACAAGTCAAGCCGATCTTTCCTTGTCCGCCATCAGACAAGCTTTTGAAAATATTCGACACTGGACTCACGCAGCTCGAACATGAGAAGGAATTCAAGCTTCCGACTTCAGCCATAGACTCAGTTGCTCCTGGAAACGGGATTGATTTGGAATTTGAAACGGATGTACAAATCACATCGCCAGAGGCGATCATGTATGAGACCTGCTATGTCACTGCCCACAAAGGCCCGTGCCGGGCTGCTAAGTTCACAAAAGATGGCCAGTACATTGCTACAGGCTCCATAGATACTTCTATCAAGGTTCTAGATGTTGAACGAATGCTGGCAAAAAGCATTCACGGAGGAGATGGGCCGCACCATCAAAATGATCAACCCGGTATGATGGACCACCCAGTCATTAGGACATTATATGACCACGTTGAAGAGGTAACATGCCTGGATTTTCACCCAACACAGCAGATACTAGCTTCGGGTAGCAGAGACTGCATGGTAAAAATATTTGATTTTTCTAAAAGTTCAACAAAAAAAGCATCAAAGACTATCAAAGAAGTCACTTCAGTCGCCACTGTTGCAATGCATCCGACAGGAGATTACCTGTTGGTAGGCACTAGACATCCTGTGTTACGACTATACGACCTCAATACTTTCCAGTGCTATGTAAGTTGCAATCCAAGCGATCAACACAAAGGTCCTGTCACAATGGTGGCATTTAATGGTGATGGGAAAGTATATGCTACTTCAAGTAAAGACGGGGCAATAAAACTATGGGACGGTGTCAGCAACAGATGTGTCGCTACCTATGTTAAAGCACATGGCGGTGATGAAGCCTGCTCAGTACAGTTTTCTCGCAACGGTAAGTATTTACTGACGAGTGGAAAAGACAGTGTTTGCAGACTATGGGAAATCGCCACTGGAAGATCTCTTATTGCCTATACTGGTGCAGAACTGAGTGGCAAGCAATTACATAAGGCACAAGCGGTGTTTAATCACACTGAAGACTATGTGCTATTTCCAGATGAAAAAACGATCTCTCTTTGTTGCTGGGACACCAGGACAGGGGAAAGACAGAGGCTTCTGTCACTTGGACACAACGGTCCAGTTCACCAACTTCAGCACTCGCCTACGGCGCCCGGTTTTATTACTTGTAGCGAAGATCACAGGGCTAGATTTTGGTACAAAAAAGCCTCTGGAGATTGAAAATTTATTGCTTTTTCATATGAAATCACTTGTATTCATTTGCTCGTGTTTCTGCATTCATTCGCATTTTCTTGGACTTGCGACTTCTTGAACTCCTATTACCATTATTGAACAACATTGAGTTCACTTTAAGTATTTGCATTACCTTCTGATTGAAAGTATTTTGCTAGTTCTCTCAGTGCATTTCCTCTGTGTGAAATACTATTTTTTAAATCCATGGACATTTCAGCGTACCTAAAAAAATTGAAATCTTCGGTTGATATAGGGTACAGCTTTGGACATTTATTCGTGGAGATGGGTTTCGAAAAGTCAGTAAGGAGGGTAAAAAGATTATATTGATACTAGTAGATTATTCAGGTTGGAAATTAAGAGGGGAAGATACAAGAGCAACCACTTGTATAGACGATATGACTAATTGTTACACTGCAATTAACTTTTGAATGAGAGGTAAATTATAACAAAGCACAACTATAGTAGTACACATACGTTTCACTGAAACCATGTGGTTGAAATGCTGGATCCCAGCCAAAGTTTCTTGGTCCTCTTGCAGGTACTATTTTTCCCTTGAAGAAGAATTATTGTCACTTAAAAAACTGTTAGGAATTGAGTAGCCAAGCAGAAAAAAGGCAGTTAAACAACTAAAAAGAGTGGAGCATAACATCATTGTATCTAGTACAGGGATGGGCAAACTTTTTCCAAGGCGGCCCGGGCTGCATTCGAGAAAACTAATGAATTTGATTAATTATGGAAAACTTTATATGGCAGCTGACGAATTTTTTAGGATTCCCAGCGTCCCACGAAAATAAATTACATGGCAAACTAAAAATCTTTACAATTTTAAAGAGCTGTATGGTATAGTCAAATATTTATTATTCAAAATAGCCAAAATGAAGGGTGTTCAAAGAATAAAAGCAATTGACTTTTATAGATAATTATTTAAAGAAGCTTCACCTGAAACACATTTATTTGAAAAACCATGCAATCATGCTCCGAACCACTCATTTTTAATTTTGTTAGATAATAAAAGCTAGCATGAAATAATCAGTTGTCTTTTTTATCGTTGTCGACAAGCGACCTAAGAGAGGGGTTTCGTGACGCCAAAAAGTTCGAAGAGCACCTACATCTACATTCGTAAATGGCATATAGCTCTTTCAACACATAGAAGTTGGAATTCAAAGAAGCTCTCGGCGGGCCGAATGAGAAGCTTTGTTGGGCCGTAGTTTACTCACCCCTGATCTAGTATCACAATGAATCAACTATTAAATGAAGAATATGTGATACTATCACTAGATCCCCTCTCCATTATTATAGCTGATAAATGTCTCTTTTTACTAGTAAAAGTGGAGTAGTATTCAAAAGTAACAGCATTTTTAGCTTTAGAGATTTTAGTAAATCTTCACCCAAGTGCATTTACATGCATAGCATTATACTTGATTTATATTATTATGTATTTATTTTAGGGATAAAGGCCGTTGAAACATAACACTGAATATAACTAAATGACTTACTTCACATTTGCCTTTGAAAAGTATGATGGGATCCCCATATCTCCCTGTGGCATTATAGGCAAAGGTACAAAGTGCATAACCAGTTTTATCATCCCATCCGTCAAGCATTTTGAATAAGCCATCCGGTCCAAGCTCTTCCAAAAACCACTTTCTTGAGTAAGAAAACAGAGTACAGTACCGTATTTACTCGATTATAAGCCGCACAAAAAAAGAAAAAATATATAAGTCGCACTAGAACATAGAGTAGCCTACCTTAGCCTTTTCGATCATTTTTTTACAGCTATGTCAAACATCAGACAGCATGAAACTTTTAATAAACTTTTTATTTATTTTAACATCGGCGTACCATCAACTCATCCACTTGAAACTTTCGGCCCGTTGCTCAATTTGATGCTTTTCCGCAAACTTAACGACGTCTATTTTAAATTCCACAGTATATGTACGCCATCTACTCATTCTTAAACACAAGTTATTGCAGTTCGAACGTTAATGGTATGGTGAGGGAAAAATGAGAGGCACGCGAAATGAGAAATAAAAACAAGATAAGCTGCGGCTTATAATCGAGTAAATACTGTATGTGTAATATATATATGACCATGAAAGTAAAAACATAAGATACATACATATAAGGCCCAGGCAATCCATTCATAGCATTAAAACAGAGACATGTATCTTCAACTAAGACTGGTGCCTTCAATATCCTCACAGCTTCCTTGCATTTTCCAATACACACATCGTCTGGAGTACCTTGGTATTCTGGAACTGAAAATATCACAGACTAATGCTTATGCTGTGACTACATGATTGAGTGAATTTTCCCCCCTAAGTTTGTGCAAGACATACATGTATCCTGTATATTACGTTACACTTTTGTTGCACGATACTCATCTCTAAATCACATTAATCACATGGTCCTTCAAACAAGGATGCTCAATAATAGGCACAACTGAAGGGTAGTAGCCTGATCCCTCTGAAAACATGGTCACTGTAGGGTAAGTTAGGTTAGTTTTGCTGTGGGTTAGTAAAACCTAACCAAACGATCATCTAACCATCTAAGCTACCCTACATAAACAGTTTCTAGGAGGGATCACATTAATAAATTAGTACTCAAATGAACATAATTATGCATGGTGGCGAAATTGCTAAAACAAACAAACTTTCAGAGATTGTGTACAATGGTCGTGAAAAACTTGAGGGATACTCACGATCTATGGATTCATTGACGAGTTCGATGTTGGTATTACTTTTGAGCAAAGCAACAACTTCCTCCAGCTTTTTCTTGTTTCCAGTAACAAAGGTTATTGTTTTCCTGTTCATATTTTTACGCATATGATACTTAATCTTAAATACCAAAGACAAATAATTATTGAATCACCAAAATAACATTGGAATTTGGTATCTGCATGGTGAAGCATCCGATGGTGTATTACAGGGCTTCTAATGTGGACTGATAAACAACTGATAAACTGAAATATACGAAATAGAGACGTGGTATCCTTGTAAGCTTTTTTCATTTACTAAGTACACTGAGATTAAGTAGTCATATTAAGCAACAAGTAGTATAATTCGGCTATACTGTACTAAAAAAAAATAGAATTGTAAACAATTATGCAGAACTCCCGTTCTTGTCAATAGTGAAGTTGTCACATTATTACCACTAGCAGCACAGTGCTTAGTTCAGATCAATGCAGTGTATGATCTACATTTTTAATTGCGTGTGATTGGCAGCAAACTATATATGTGCTACACACAGATACATGCCAATAAAATGAGATGAATTTTCAAGTCAACAGCACTGACTTCAGTTTCATCAGCACATGAAGGTCTGTTTTTTCTGGTATGATTGGGTGTTTTCATCCCTTCTACGGTAAGTGTGATGTTTAAATATTCACATTTCATGCCAAGTCTACGAAATACAGCTAACATAGTGTTAGGTTGCAAAGGTCTAAAATCCACTTGTTCACTTATTCTTTCATGGGTAATTTCAACATCATATTCCGATAAAAGTTGAACGTTGCCCTGTTTATTATTTCAATGTGATTCTCTTCAGAAATTTGATATTGACATACATCTTCTGTGCTTTGAATTTTACCTGCTTGCATTGTAATATCACCATCTATTTCCACAGTATCCGAAATAGTTTTTGGAAAACTTTGGTTCCTGGACTGCAAACTTCTGTTTCTTCCTTCGATTTCAATATAACTTGCTGGCGGAGTTATTTCGGAATTTATTTCCAGTGTAATTTTATCAAGACTTGTATCATTTTGTATTTTACCATCATTTCTTTCGGCAAAACCCTTTTGCAGTATGCTAACGTTCACGCCTCTTACTTCGACATGGGGGGGGGGGATGTGCATAGAGTGTATCAAATCACAGCACAGCCCTCAGAAATCGCTGGGGAGCGATTCTACACTCTTTGATGCTCACCGAAGATATTTCAGTCCACCATGTAGACGCAGCCAAATATCTCAGCGATCTAAATAAAACAACGAAAATGCCCCATATTGTTGCAGCGCTAAAAAATAGATGCAAGTATTTATTAATTCTAAGATTCATTTTACATACGTTATAAAGTAGTGCTAGCAAATTACTACACAGCTATTGCAAAAATAACACAAAAGGAATTTCAATTTGTAGTTCTAATGCGAGTGGAGATGTATCACCAATTTGACATATCTAATAGTTATATATGGGCGTGTTATATTCCGGTAAAGCTATTAAACGTAGATTGTTCATTTATGGGCGTTGAATTTCTCTCCTTGCCTATATTTAAGTCGTAAAACAAAGGTAATTTTTGAACATATTCCCACAGGTACAGCATAGACGGCACAGGGATTCAGACACGGATATGGAACCCTATACGAGTTGTTCCTCAGTTTTGCTGATGTCTATCTTATTGCTGATAATAGAGATTACTGCAACTGTTAACAGTGACGGGGAAGTTGCTTTGATTCAATGTGACAATCTTCAGCCGATAGACCACGGTAGTTTTCAGTGTACGGATTCAGTTAACTTTAATTCAGTCTGTCGATCCTCGTGCGACGAGGGTTACGCACTGAGAGGCTCGAAATGTCGGTACGTATAATACCAATTCGTGGCATGAAAATTCAAGTTTATATTACTGTGATGCATATGAATATATATCTTCACCTTTTTTTTCAGACGCTGTCAATCAAATCAAAACTGGTCCGGATTCCAGACATCATGTCAGCCACGATACGGTTGTTTGGGGAGTCTCAGAAAAAAGAAAATAAATTCAAAAATCCTTACACAAAATCCACGCCACGTTCAACACGGTTGCTGTCCACCTGGAATTACCGGGGTAAAGTTATCTATTCAACGCCATCTGCCTGTTGACGAAAGTAAAAAAAGTTACTGGCAACTTTGTTATCGTAATCTTTCATTAAGGTTAAGTATGATCCTGCTACTCACTACTGTTGTAATGCCGGCGTACTAGACTGGCTGACTCCGAAAATAGAAGATGCAGCCTACGATTGTGACTGTTGCACCGAACACGCGATGAAGTGCTGGACTTGTTGCGATGAAAAAGTATCGGACGAAAAATCGGAAAATGATATAACCACCCTAAAAATCGGTACGTCTGGTAAGTTTAGATATTAATACGATTTGACAAGAAGTAACTACTGACAAGTTGCGACTATAAAAACAATTCAGAGACAGGAAATACAGAGAGAACGATGAATGATGAAATGCCAATGGCAGACATCAAGGTATGAGATAATGTAAACACTAGTTATAGTTACATCAGATATTGATTGCTACGCTATTCAAAACCTTACCTGATTTTAGATAGTCGGTGGCGGACCAGCCGGTAGAGAAGCAAAGCGCAGAAACGCGTATCTTTATTATGCTCGTAATCTACGTGGAGATGAACCCAGACCCGGGTTCCCGCCAATTTGTGGAGGTGTCCTTATCGATCCGAACTGGGTATTAACAGCTCGACATTGCATTAAAAAGGTTTCGCATATACACAGTACCATTCCTTACATTTAACGTCGAATCGATAAAGAATATTGCTTTTCCGTTTTACAGTCACTCTGCAATAGCATTGCAATAAAATCATCCTATTTACGAATAGTCGTTGGTAAAAAATCTTCGTTAATATCGGAGGACGACGGACAAAGGCGCAACGCGAGTTTAATAATCTGCCATCCACACTATTGTAAAAACAGGCAAATATATACCGCAAATCTATACCACACTATATCACCACGATATCCTAGTACAAACAAGAATACTATCTTTGTTGTTCACAGAAGGAAGCCAGATTTGAACGACATTGCCATAATCCGTCTATCATCTCCGATAAATATGAATGACATTAAAGTGGCTCTTGCTTCTTTGCCACCTCAAGGTGAAGTCATACGAGACTGGGAATCTTGCGTGCTCACAGGATGGGGAGTGAAGAGAAAAATTAAAATATTTCCCGTACCGAATTACGAAAGATGGGTTGAGGTGAGTGTAACCGTCTGAACGTATCGAATTTGGTTGCAAATAAATGGAAATTTTTAGTATTGTACTGGATTGTACGTCTTAAAGCTGCAGCGTCTTATGTATGAATTAATTGTCGTGATGAAGTATCTTGTGGGCTTAAATTCCCTTATAAATTATTAATACCCATATATTCACTATTACTGACATAACATATGTTCTTCAAATTTAGGAATATGTCAACGCTACGCCAAGCGAGCTACAGGAAGTGACAGTACCAGTAGTACCAAACTACTACTGTAAGGGTAAAATAAGGCCGTGTCATCTATGTGCAGGAACGTTTCGGAAAGACGGCTGCAGCTCAGACAGCGGAAGTCCCCTGTTTTGTTACAATAACAAATTTGAAAGGAAACTCGAGGTGGACGATTCGTTACGAAATCGGTTTGTCGTGCATGGAATTTTTAACTCTGGCGTCTGCGGAGAGCATCCGAATGTTCCCGGAGTTTATGCGAGGGTATCTTATTACAGAGACTGGATTGACGAAAATCTGGCTCGTTATTCTTACAATAATTTGGCTTCATTTACTACTAAATAATATGTGTATGCTTCAGGTTTGGAACTGCTGTAGTTATACCTTACTGGAATATGTATTAGGTTAGGTAATAAGTAGCTCATTTGTCTATGGAATGCTTACAATAAAACGGTATTAGACAGTTGTAGATTACGATTTCATGTTCACATACAAATGGGAGAATCTGAACGCGGTGTGATTGATACCGTGTTAGTATCTAAACGCGTATAAGCACAATTAGGTCACTCCTTCTGATCATAGGACAGGAACTAGCAAGAACGTCATCATGTATAATCAGCAGTGATCTCCCACATAACTGAATGGTCGGTTATGACTAACGAATGACGGACAATACGTGCTATGATATAAACTGTCCTTATTCTCCCGGAAAATATAGTTGAAGAGAAGGAATCTAACTCGTTTCATGAGTTTTCATAACAGTGAGAAAATGAAAAGCAAAAAATACGATAAAACAATAAATTTCAGAGCAGAAATCTCACTCGTTTACTGATTTTTCATGACAGTGAAAGAAACGAAAGTAAAAAAAAATTTGAACAATAAATTGAAAAACGATATATTAAAACGTCAAGTATTTGAGAAGTGCAAAATGCTTTGATAAACCATTCTGGTATACAGTGTAGCAAAGCTTTCTAAATCCCAGTGGTGTCTCATTTACAGAGTGCAATACCAGTAGTTCAAAACTACTCAATGTCAGTTCACTAAAGATTGACTGTGCTCAATATAATATAGCAACAGTTATTGTGCCAAATGCTTAACAATTCGTGCTTTGCAAGAGCGACGTTATGGATGTGGTTATGACAGTTTTAAGTGTCGCGGGATATTTTTAGTTCCAGCTATCACGGATTTCAATTTTAACACACACATGGAAATGCCGGCTATTGAACCAACTGAATATTACCGCGCAATAAATGATGGTTCTCTACTTCCCAGTAAAATACTGTTAATGTTTTAATCCTTGTTCCAGATAACTTTAATGAATAATACAGCAGTTTATGCCCAAATTATGTGATTAATTGTGGGGAATTTGTGTAATAAAGCTGATATATATCTTGACCCTGCTTATAGAAGTTATACAGCGTATATACGTAAAATCGTGGTGCGAAAAATGAATGCGCATACACAATGGTAATGAAATCGCAACCCGCAGAATCTAATTTCAATTCATGTTTAAATTCGGAGAATAGAGAACCATCATATTCGTTTATTAGGTTTGGTGTTTGTGTTCTAGTCACAGATTTGCATAACAAAAACTCCTACGTAACTCGGAAATACGTCACTGTATGTGTGCAACACCACGCAGTACTTCTCCTGAACGAGCATGGTGTCAAGAAGTTAACTACAGTCATTTACATAGTTTATATAGTCTAATGCGTGTGGCACATGCAATGCGCTATGCAAAACTCCTATCGATTTCTAAGAGCTTGGGCTTTGGAACATGGAATCTGTATATTTAGTATACAGATTATACATACGGATGAATAAAGTCTTCAACTTTCCTCAAAAGTGCTTATCGGACGATATAAACCGGCGAAACGAATCGCTTTCCATCAAATCAAAAATGTGTTTTTGCGCTTCGACAAACGTATTTTCGTTGGGGCTACCGAGCTGTTGTTCTGTTTTGGCCCTCGTTTCTGCGTCGATATTTACCTGAAATTAACAGACGAGACATGAGAAGCCTGGTTATTTCCAGCATCCATTTCTTATGTGATTATGATCTAATTTCCTATTTCGCTTTCGAAAGTTTCATGAGTATTACTGTACTGACTACATTACTTTCAAGTGGGAAACTTTCGATCTCTTTCGATCTTTTTCGATCTTCTCGCGGAACAAGAAAACTGGAGTAGAACGTTTACAGCATAGGTTAAGCTAACAAGAGAATATGTATATTTAAACATAGAAGAATTCGTGATCTTTAATTATTGAGAAATTATAAGTAACAGTAATTATGATACTGCCGCGCTATTTGCGTTTTATTATTAGCTATGTAGGCATATGTATTACGAATCTATATTGGGTGTGAAATATTGATAATGTATAATAATCTAACCTCCCTTGGCGCCTGCGAGTCTAAATAAGTAGCGTATATTCTAGCTGCTGCCTTTTTCCTTCTGTTGGGTTTCTGTTGGCGATAATCTTGACATTCGAGCCAAAAATCAAGATTCTCTTCGCTATATTCAGACTTGAGAAAAGCGCGGAATGCTTGTAACATTTCTAGTGGAAAAATAAGTAGTATAAATGCTGGGGTTATATAAACAGAAACGCAATACTGTCTATATGTGATGCATACCGGGTTGTTGCATCAACGCCATTAAAGATTCTGTTGTGTTTCCAAAACTGAAAGACAATGACAATGATAATTTTTAAGGCACGCTATGCACAAGGAATACAACAAATTCCCTTTTTATAAATTAGATAAAGAAATATGTAATAGAATAAAAAAAAATCACATCACGTCTTACGTACAAAGATAACCTGTTGCCAGCGTATTTCTGTCGTAAACTTATTCTGCCTGATGATGTTAACTTGATAAAGGATTGTCGTCGTTTATCGTGTTCGTCAGTTTCGATCGTATGTCGTCGCTGGCTGCTCCACATCTTAACTTGCTCTTTGGCCAATCGCCTATATCAACAGTTGTAACAAACAGACCTCAAACTGCAGTTCTTTTAGTAATTATATATCTACATATAACAAAAACCCAATTAACTACAGACTTATTAAAAAGAATCAGTTAATAAGACTTGAGAATTAATAATATTTCGAGACTGTGTGACACTGCAAATGTATGCGGTGACTGGATGGTTCTTGTGACTGAGATGTCCAGTGCTTCCGCAAAAACTGCTGACTGACTCCATTAGCATTTGCTTAAACGCCTTAACCATGTTTACTTATGGAGAACTGCTTGCTGCTATTTATGGATATATATTACATTTCTGCGCGCGTTACTTTAAGTATTCATAATGAATCGATTTTAAAGCAACTAAGCGTGGTCAAATCCTCTCAAACCTGTGCAATCAAATCATGCAAATAGAGTAATCTGATAGGTATTTGAATGGGCTTTCACTACAAGCAAAACAATCCTTTTTTCAGCTCACATATGATATTTATTTATTGATCTTATCAATATAATATTATTTATATAATGTTATTTATCTTTCGCACAACACAAAAGTCAATCAACTAACCGCAAGCCAAACTGCTGGCTGACTAACTGTAGATTTACTGCTGCTGCTTGTCCAGGAACAATTTACGTACGTAAGTGATATCCTGATTGAATTGTTGCGCTATATCAGTACTGTATAAAGAATGACCCGATCAAAATTTCTCCACAACTGACTCACGCATTATTCATGACACTATCTTCTATCTAAAGTACTCATGCATCGCACTGTTCAATACTACAAACGCACGAAACGCTGTGCACATTTCTCCTCAAGACAAAACGTGACCTAAGAAACCGTTTACGATGCAAAAACTACCGGACTTCCGGAATGATCATTTATTGCATGTAAATTGTAGTTTCATCGGTCACAGGGAATTTTTCATCTTGAAATTCTGTTGTACTGATTAAACTGGCTAACCTCATATCGATGTTTATGCTTAAGCGCACTAATGACCAAACGTCCGTATGTCGTTTCAGTCACAAACAGACGTAAGACGTAAATGACACAAGCAGACCAGGACAGATGCAAGAGACAGTGACACAAAGACGAAAAGAAGGTAACGAATCCAGTCTAAATCCTCTTACCACAAATTCCCTTAAATACTGTACATAAGAGCTACCAAGAGACAAGGAAGTGGGTTCAAGTGAATGAAATTTGAATGTTGATAATGGTCATTGGATACATGCTGTAAAGTATGAGTTAGAGTGGAATCATCATGACCTCTGCAACTCAGTTATATATAAATACAATATTCATCAATTTACTACCTCAGATTATTTAGGGGTGATTAATTATTATCATGAATCAACGAACTCACCTAAATTTTCCTTTGCCTTTCTTTTGAAATTTGGATTCTACTTGATTCGAACTTTGATCGAAATTATAGGATCTTCGCTTATCCATCGCAGCGGTCATGCTTGCACTTAAGAAACCAGAAGTTTCTAAAGCGCAAAATGACTTGAAGTCTTCAGTTCGGTTTAAGTTAGTTCTGCAACTTAGAACTGAATCCTGTTCTGGGGTTAGTTCTTTATCTTGATAGAAACTTGCCTCCTTGTCGAGGGTATCGTCGCGGGTCGGTGACGTAACGATCTTACTGACACTCCGTGACGTCACGCAACCAATCGACTCTGTGGAATGAGAAGAAAACACGCCGGAATCGGGACTGTTCGGCTCCGTTTGAGATTGACTAACGACGCAGTACCTGCTTTCGTCGTTGGGATTGTGAATGTTAATGGAAGCAACGTCAAGTTTCTCGTCTTTCGCTGGAGGCTGCGACTTACAGAGTTCCGATATTCTGGACAAATCTTTCACCAGCGAATCGTAATTCTCGGAAGAATTACCAAGAGTTAATAACGAACTTGAGCTACGTTTACATCGACAACGTGAACGCAAATAGCCCTTGCAACTTGCACATACTGAAGTGCACAGTGGCGCCAACTGGCGGAGACTTGAATCTACTATACTTCGCCATTGTTCTCTACTTTCAGCTGCGGTATCCTCTTGAAGAATAGAGCCGTTTTCAGCACGTTGAATACGCAAGGAGGACTGAGCTCTGCGTATCTTAAATTTAGACTGCAATAGTTTACTGTCAGTCCCGTTTCCATTGGCGTTCTGCTGCAGCGAGGAATCGAGACCTTTTGACGCTGGTTTTGTAGAACCAAGGGAAAGCCGCCTTCTGATGGCACGCAATGGAAGTCGGTGATGAAACTTTTCAGAATTTTTCTGTAGCGTCTTACACTTCTGTGCATTTGCGTTTTCTTTAGTTGCCATTTCAAAAGACTTGGTTAACATAATGGATAGGCCTAGATACTGCAATACCAATATCGCCACAATCTGCCTTAATAATGATAGAAATTAGTGAAAGTGCTGACGACACACTTGAATAACTGATGACCTATTTGACTATGTTTGTCGATACATAATAACTCAGCGTGTTACATGCTTTGCTTGCAATGCGCTCGTACAAATACCTGTCATAATCACGTGTGAATAATATTCGCATCCTGTTAATGTCACGGCCTCGCTGTGAATCTACAGCTAAACAGCTAATTCGTTCGCTATTCAGTTAATCCTAACAATCACACAGTCTTCCTTTTTCCTTTGCTTCTGTTACTTAACTTTCTGACAGGAATTCTCAATAACATAGTCTCTTCACTGTAATAACCGCTTTGGATTCAGGAATGAAAAAAATTGCCAGCGGCCTCGACAACTAATTAACATCGCCAGTGTTACAAATCGAAGACAATGGAAGGAATCAATCGCAATCATCGACCCTGAGGCCTATGAAGGCGACATAATTTGACACGATTCTTTGTTCAAATACCCAGATTAGCTGTTGCGGCGAACAATTAGTAATTAGCTCATGCTTACCTCTGGTAGAACAATATAATTACCAAATATATTTTTACTTATATGGTATTACTACTTACTCAGCGCTGTAGTACTAACAACAGTACAAAAAAACACCAATAACAACTTCAACGAAAGCGACAACGGTCTTTTTATATATAAGCTGCATCGCTGGGGTCGTTAATAAAATATGAAGAATAGTTCTCCTAACGGCTAAACAAACAGTAAAATAAACTTTGGATCTGGGTTGTTTTTAACTACAAGATTGTTGTTTCAGCGTGCCGTACAAAACAACCTAATCTCAATTTCCCTTGGGCAAACACAATGAAGACTCAGTTACATATAGTACTGAGAGCTGCAGAACAAATTTTCGCTTATTTTAATGCAGTAATTACGCATTCACCATATTGTATATTTCATGACAACGCATCTTGCAGATGGTCTACAATGATAATACTAATTTCCCAACCCATGGATTGTATTTAAATAACCGAACAGCCATCGTATTTAGAGAATATAATCCCTTCAAGACATGACACCTACGATTTGCACCGGTAGAAAGGGTATATCACAACGCATTTCTCTATCTATTAGAACATGTTTCAGACAGGACTTCCCGCAGATAAGACGAAATCATCCTTGCTCTAATCCCACAATGCCCATATGTCACCACGTAAATAGCTTGATAATAAGAATTTCTAATGCTCTCTTATGTGAATACATTTCAGTACACGAATTAAATTGAAGGCAATCCGGGATTTGTGTTACCGCCATTCTTCAAAAGAAATGCTAATCCATTTTTATCCAAATCCATGTCTCCATTCACCTTATATGTCTAATGTAATTTAAAAGGCATTACGCATCACTGACGACCAAGACTACATGTGTAATAGACCATACAACATAAGCTGATTTGTTTCCCATATGAATATTTGTTTTCCTGAAAGAATGGCCCTTTCATGCCACATATACAGTCCAATCGCATATGCGTTGTAAATTGTGCATTAGCTATCAAAATAAAATATCTTGATGAGCTACGTGTGAAAATATCATTCTACAAGCGATATTATTAGAAGGCTCTGTAGAAACACTACGAATTAGTACCACAGACAAATTCTTCCTTACTGAGAAAACATGTTGAGAATCGGCAGATTCTTAAACAGGTTTCCACTGAGAAAAACAATAGAATCAAGTTGTTGAAAACAAGAAATGGAAGCAGCAATATGTTGCTGAGATAGGACAACTTATGCAGACAGAAGCAGCCTAGTTAGAATCGTCCCTGCGGCAACAAATTTGTCTTCCTAATATCCTATTGTATACTTACGGATTATGTTTGTTTAACCTGATTAAGTTACAGATGGGTGATATGACCTATATCGTCGTCTGCATGTAAAAACAGCAGTGTTCTATCTATTATCAGATATATAGAATATTGATGCTGTAAATGTTTGTTTAATAATTACATGGACATAACAGGTGTCGTCCCTGTTTATATTGGTAATTAAATATGATATCTTCGGGTCGGATTCAAAATTCCTGACTAAGAACATAATAACCGTGGTTAAGACGGAAGACATTTAATGAAACATCAAATTCCCAACTTGGTACCATGCTTGTACTTGCTTAGGATTGTTACCTATTTTTTGATCTTATTCATAGACACTAGTGATGACGCAGTAGACCCAAGTAGCGTTGACACCACATCCTTCATCTATTTCGAGTCACTTAGCAAAACTGCTTATATACGTAATGTCCATAATAGGTATGAACCAGTGCATGCTTAAAAATATATGAAATCATTTGATGCAATGATTAACTAAATTAAGGAAGTCATACTCATAGATATGACACAACATGAACAATCTCAGTATCAGAAAAAGCAACAATGAAAACTTTCCCCTATCAATACAGGTAAACAAAACTGCATATTCACTACCTACAGTCTTACTGTTCTACTCTAAGCTAACCACGAAAAGACGATTCACTGAAAAATGATCTTGATATCTCAGATTTAAACCCAACGCATGTGACGGTTCATTTAACAACCAGGCATACACAGGTCACAATCTAGCTACGTTACACATCACCTTACGTCATTCAATTCAATAAAAATAGTACTGATATAGTTTAGTCCTAATTACTGTAAACAATAAATAAGCCACGTCAATGCGACATGTTAGTCCTATGTGAATACTACACCATATTCAAGGTTTTCTTTTAATTCGAAGTTCAAAGATATAAAATATAGAACTTTATGTTGAAAAAGCGCAATAATAAATATTAGGAAAAGCTAAACTAGCAAATTTAAACCACAGCTATTATTGTAGAAAAAACAGTGTCCTTGTTTTCCTTCAACCGTGTGGAAATAAATCTTGGAAACGGATCTGTTTGCATAAGCTTATGAACATGTTCCTCGGCCGACTTAAAAGTGTTTTCATTTGGCTCAGCTATCCTGCTAAGCACACACGCCCGCGTCTTAGAGTCGATATTAATCTGTGTTGAAATTGAATCCATTAGAACACACAGTGCTAGGTACCGGCCTAACAATACAGAATAACACAAAAGTGACACAAACCTCTCTTGGTGAAAGCGGTTTTAGATAACGGTTATAGATTTTTGGGGCAAGTTTACATTGCCTAGAAGGTTTCACTGTTCTGTAGGATTGACACTCTTGCCAAAAATCCAAATTCTCATCGCTAAATTCTTTTTTCAAGAATTCTCGGAATTCGCCAAGGAGCGCTGTGAAAGAATAGACAGGCGTAAGAAACGGAAATTGAATGAAATCGAATAGAAAACCACATTTTGTATACGATCTGGTTTAAGAAATTGCACAGCGGGCAACAAACGAGAACACAGTTTTTCCTAAGTATTCAATTCGTGGAATTTGATCTGAATAATTGAATACATTTAGCTGAATGCTGTGCTGTTATCAAGTATGTGGTTGTATTGCTGAATAACTGAATAACATAGAACAACAGCTAATTTAAACAATTCGTATATATGAGTACGACAAACTACAGGAGGAAGGAAGCGCACACACACACAGTCTTTCCTTAAGTACTATCTAATCTAATACGGAAACCAGATTGGACTATACAAGGGAAAAGCATGACAAGGTAGGAAGGCGAACAACAAACCTTTGTTATCTAGAACGCTGCGGAAAGACATATCCTGTTTTTGAATAGGGAGTAGTGATCTGAAATTTAAGAATAAATAAAATGAATCGGTTTTTGATAATTCACAAATTTGGTATGCGAGGCTTGCAAATATGATTCGGATGGTAATATGCATGCCTGTTGAACACGTATAACTAATTTGAATTAATGAACTACTGTAATTGAAATAATTTATAGCATATTTCAATACCTAAATCACATGTTAATTTTATTTGTACAGTACATACTTGCGACGTGGTGAGGAAGATCGTTTCTTTTTTATTCGAGTCAGAGTGGAGCTTTTCCATTTATTATTCATTGAAACGGAGGTATTGAAAGAAGACAAACTGCTTTGTCTTTTCATGACCGGACTCAAGGAAGCTCTGTGATGCTTTGTGTGGGCCGGTGAAGGTTTTCTTTCGCTGCGCATTCTGAATGATTTCCTATCGCGAGAATATATTTTGGTGTCATACACGTTTATGTGAATTAAGCAACAGTCAATATCGTACTTTCCCAAAGTACCTAGGCAATAGTTTCTTACCTATTAGGATGATGAGATTTTTCCAAAGGCGACCTACTTCTCGCACATTTTGCAATATCGCAAGGGATATTTCTGTACGCGGGTACGGACGACAAAGAGTTTTTTATTCCGGTAAGCATAACGTAGTTTTCCGAATCCATTTCGGTAATATTTTGTGACAAGTAGTTTTGTCCAGTTATTTGAACCGATTTTCTTCGCATGGGCGATATCGAATGACTACTGGAGCGACGAAAACGACGAACTACTGGAGAAGACATTAACCGAGTCGTGCTTGCACATGCCGCCATCTTTACTGATCTCATAACGCTTTTTTTTGGCAATGGAGAGCCCAAAAAGCTTGCGTTTCTTTTCAAGGATTTATCTGTGGGTGTTTTCAGGGCGGTTTTCTCCAGCGGGGTGAGCGTAACATACGAGTCATTCAATGGTGACTCCTCGAAGAACAGGGCTTGTTTTGAACCTTTAAAGGCATTCGGTGAAAACTAGAAAAATAATAAAGTCAGTTAGAGTTAGACTATATAGGAAGTAAGCCCACATCCAAGTAACTGCTTAAATAGATCATATACCTCTCCCTCGCCTATACAACCAAGCTCGTTTTTCTCTTTCCAAGATCCTAACAACGCAGCCGCAACAGAAGTCGGTCTTCCGTTTAACAGGCTGCTGGTTTTCAACGCAGCATTTGAAGAATCGACTGTATTTGGATTTACAAGACTGGATGTGGAAGGGACGTTTCTTTTGCCGAAGGAAAACCTTCGTTTCGATTGCTGGAGCGACAATAAATCCAAACTAAGTCGACGGTTGTTAAATGGCGACGGCGCCGCAGGATATTCTTCCAGATTTATGGACATTTTCACACTCACAAGATATTAATATTTATCTATATATTGTAAGATGAAAGTAAAAGAAAATTATCTTTCTATTCTGCGAATGGTTTATGATGTATGTAATATTCTGACTATCTAACAGCAAAAATAGTAGCAAGCAAAAAACTATAGAAGGTGGAGGTTACGAAAATTGTTATAAAATGTAAAATTAGTACAAAAACTTACTATTAAATAGTTTTTTAATACTGCTGGTTTTATTTAAGTTATTATTATTATTAAATTATTGCTAATTTAAACTTTAATGCTTTTTGCTGCTCCTGTTTCAACATATACACAACATTAAAATACTTCATAATATTCTTCATTATTGAAATTATGAACCACTTCACTGAAATGGGAGCTCGACTAAAAGATATTCTACTCCTGCTTTGAAACCTTTACTGAATAAAAACACACTGTTATATGGAGAAGCTCTTAATTCATTTGTAACTGCAGTGACAGCTCATCCATGTTTTATATAAGAACGTAGCGGGGTGCCGAAGAGAAAAAGTCGACGTGTTAAAATAAAATTTATTATTTTCGGATTATTACTAAACTATTATGACAATTATTTTATCTCTTACTCCATTGTTCTCGCTTCCCGCATCACCTTCGGTTTCGCAATGAAATCTTTACGACTTTGAAGCGTGAATTAAGCCAATTACCAATACTATTGTGCTGTATTCGGAGAGTTATCGGTCAACAGCAGCGCAGTAAGATCGCAAAAATTAGCTCTATTGTTCTTGAACGCGCTAATTGTCCTTGCGGAGGGATTATGGCAGGTTTGGATGCACGCTTATCTGCGCTCTCCCTACGGTTGGTCGTCCGGCTGTTCTAGTTCGCTTTAAAACTACCGATAACGCACAGATGGCAGGTGCCCGTTCCAATTCAGGCAGATGCCTCATTATGTCGTTATTATTTCTTCATAATTTTACCCGCGTTATCGCGCGACCTACTGCATAAACCTGATAAGCGGGACGTCCTATCGGGACTGGAGCGTGATTCGAATTTGGTAAAACAACTTCATTAAAGTAAAAACGCTAACTTGAAGCAGATGTTCATATAGGTCGCGGTAATGACTGTAAGGTTTTCAGCCGCTTGTATAAATGATGGGAAATTTTCTACCAAATTTGAAACCACATAGCATTCTTGATATACATTTACATTGCGCAATTAGTCACCAGATATACTATATAAATCAAAACTCAACTTAGTTTCGCCACGAATTCGTAGGTCCCTTCTTCGATGTGGCATGCGCCAAGTATAGAGTAATGGTATTAGTTAGTTCTTGAGAATACTATTATCTGAGAATTGCATCTACTATTATCGATGCAATATAATGATGTGATACTCAGTTATAAAATAAAAATCGCTTGTATTGTATAGGAGTCTACTCCATCGATCTAGTCTATAACAAAGGGGCAAGTGGATATAAATTTGCGGTTTCGAATAGGAAGACGTGATTTTCATGCCCATCACAGCAGATTCTAAGATAATTACCAAGGAATAGAATTCGTAGAAATAACTGCGGAAACAAACCACACAATCGTTTGACGATAATTCGGAAAACAATGCACAGCACTTTTATGGTTCCGCCTTTCAACTGATTAGAATTAGATCGTATTAAAACTTATCGAACTCCGGTGATAATAGGTGGGTGCAAATCATTAGCATTCATCTTCATAAGATAATTACCGCGTCGGAAGTGAGTGGGAATAAGATGGCAAGCAATAGTCATGGAAATCAGTGTTAAGCAAACAATTATGGAATAGATGGCATGATAATGCGATACCGATTTTATTTACTATTCGGATAAACTTGGTTTGCGACCCGGACACTACGGGTAGTTAATTTAATTTTTATTGCGTCGTAAATTTAATGAAATGTTTATGGTCTGTAAAGAAAGAAATTAAAGAAAATCAATATCATGTCTGTTACTACTGAAAATAGTTCTTAAAATGGTAACAACAAGCGGAATTAAAAATACAGTAATGTAAGTTTGGCTAATGGAAATGACAACGAGATTTTGAGTTAAAGTCAGCAATATCACCAATTGACGTGGAAGGTGAATGGACTACAATCAATATCCGTACATACAGGCAGACGCTGCCAAACATGTACATCCTGGTTCTACCAAAAATAAGGCCATCGAAATGAAAGATAATGAAAGCGAACAGCATGCGATTCCAGGGGAGAATAAATTCAGCAGCGCCTCAGAATAGACCCAATAATAATATTATTCTTTTAAAAACTTCCTTTGAGTACATCCAGTGGTGTAGATGAGAAAAAGTTATTATTTTTAGGTTATAAAATTTTTCCAAGGTCTTTCTCGTGTGGGGATTTTCTCCAATATTTATTTACTCTTATCAGGTGATATACAACATTGTATGTATATATTGGTACCAATACACATTGCGAAGATGAAAACTTTCCCCTCGATATAATTAAACATATTATGGGAATCATTGCAATTTACTAGTCGTTATTTCTTAATATGTCTGGAGCATTATTAGTCTATATCTGAACTTGTGACGTGTTCGTAGAGTTTTGCAACGAACAATATCAGATAAAATTGCCAAGAATAAGAATTTTGAAGTGTTGGTGACAAATAATTAGATATTAAAACACGACCTTCAAGTTGTATAATTACCTAACGCGATGAGATCTATAATATAGGTTTACATTGCCACGAGTGTTATCTACCAAATTAACGGCAACAATTAACGCTGTATAAACTGCAGATAGGCGCGTGCAGCAGCGAATACGAACAATGGAAACAATGAATGGATCACGAAAAAATACGATAAGATTATGAAAATTGAGACCTTGCAACACAAAGCACTGTTCGTTATCAGCCTTAATAACACGTATTAATTTGTTTGCATTAATACAACAATTGTGTTGGGGCTGAATTGAAGAAAAATAGCTATTAGGCCACTGCATGATATAAAGTTCGGAGCTTGATAGAATTGGTATCAAATAGTATTGGAATAACATTAGCGAGCAGTCCGAGGATAGTACAAGTGGGGAGATAAAAAAAAGTGCGAAAAGCAGTCATATCATAAGAAGTTTGTCAAAGGACAACAAGTGAGAAATAGTACGATCAACTTCAGAGGAAATTGATTAATGTCAGTCACTAATTACACCTAGATGAGTCGGTGCACCTAACATGCTACAATGTACTCAGTTTACTGTGTAGATTACATATATAAGACTCTACATTTCCTATCAGAATCATTCCCTTTAAGAACCATACAGTAAACACATGTCTCCAAATTCTCTTTCCAGTATATTTGCTTTAAGTAAGGAAAGTAGCAGAAGCTGCAAAAGTACTACAGCAAGTACAACAAAGAAAACTAAGGAAATTACAATGCCTCATGCCTCAAGAAACATTATGGAATTATCTCGTTCTCCTAGTATACTAAGAAAACGCCGTTCATCTTCATCTCATCGCCTCAATTGGAAGAATTCTTCAGGCGACTTTGTGTACGTGGATGCACTTGAAGCTTCATCCATGATGGATGCGAACTCGAAGGTAGATAGAAATTCCATTGCATAATAATAGTACAATACCTCGAATACTGCGGCCTGAAGCAACGTTCTCTTACTAAAATCACCATATGATGCTATAGCACATTATAAAATATTCAATAATTCTTGTAAATCAGGAACCATCCTCATCTAAATACAAGTCCCCGTCGGCCTACAAAAGAAGACTGGTGAAATGTGAATCACGCTCAAGATCCTATACCCCAAACCGAGGAAGAAGGATACATAGGATTTCGACAGCGCAAGAAGAAGACACCTACGTCTCTATCGAATACCTAAATAAAAAAATCGAATCCATGAGCGAGTTAGAAACAAAGACGTACATTTCTAACTGGGACTTATACACGCGGCTACATTATAAACCTGCAGATGCTTTCCGCAACGAAAAGAGTTCAACCAGGCAAAAATTTGAGTCAGCATGCAAACGTGCTAAGACAATGGTCGTCAAAATGAAACCGGGAATGAGCAAGGCAATTTCCAAGAGAAAGAAAGCATGTAAAACCAAGATCAGTTCCGGTATGTCGGGAAGCACTTTCGATGCCATCGAAAAACAACTTGCTGAAGCGGGAATTAAAAGCGGCCTCTATCAGCAGAAACGCGATATATGCCAACTCAACACTAATGTGAACAAGACACCCAGCAGCGAAGTCTTCAACGTCACCTCAAATATTACTCTGAACGATCTTCAGGGAGTTCTGTCCAAGAGAAAGGCGTTTGTTATGGACGTAGATGAAGCCAAAGTGGAGAAAGTCAACGCTTGCTGCAAATTATCGAACGCTGCTAACGGCAAAAAAACGGGATTGGAAAATGCGGAATCCATATCAATTTGCAACATAACTAATGCGTTTGTTAACAAGCGTAACACTGATGGGAAAGCAAGAAGTAGGAAGACAACATTGCAGAGCGTCCTTTCGACTGAAGGTATGCACATATTCTACATATAGAGCACTATATGTCTTCTGCCCTAGAGCTCGTTTGTTCCTGGGTGATATAAGAATGCTGTAGACTTTGTAGAGTACAAATCACACTGTAAATGTTCTGGTGTAACCTGGGTTATATAATGTCTGGTCTAATAACATCCTTCATCCAGCAATTAATAAAGTGGTATTGTGTTTAGCCGGAATCAAAGAATTTCGAGAATTCCTGCGTTCGGAATACAGCGAAGAAAATTTCGAATTCTGGGTGGAGTGCGAGCAGTACAGAAAAATAACTTCGCCAAAAATGAGAAAAATTGAATGTAGAAGAATATTCGGCGAATATCTTCATGCAAACGCTCCGAGAGAGGTAATACATCAAGATTTGTTGAAACATCACGAAATACTTATATATCCATATAAATCTTTTGGTCGTGAACATATTGAATTTCATTTAAGTCTGCTAGCATAAACTGAAGAACATTGATACATCCTGTATATATTATCCTAATACTCAACCAATCATTTTTCACAGATAAACATCGACTCCGAAATCCGAAGACGTGTCGAACAGAACTTAAGGGGCGCTGATCGTTACGTATTCGATGAAGTTCAACAAAGCGTTTACAATCTTATGGAAAAAGACTCCTTCAGGCGTTTTTTAAACAGCAAAAGATACACTTACATTTAACACGAATTTAGTATTGCATCCGTATACAATGTAGTACTATATTTTGTGGTATAAATGCAGCACTTAACGTTCCTGCTGCCTGTGCTAATTATCTTTCTTCTTCCTTATCTAACATATCTTTCTTCTAATATTGAGTTGTGTTCCATAGTGCAAGACACCTTTCTGTACTGCTCTCATTACTTCTTTACTTTTTTTCGTGTAAATAAACTTATGTTAAAATTCAAGTCAAGGATTTACAGTAATGTATAAATTGATAGTTCATTTGTCAGTGTTTGAAGGGGTTTAAACAGTGCTACGCGACATATTATATTCGTTGTTAAATGTTTAAAGGAAATGACGAGATATGTACTTTGATTTATTCCCACGATATAGAAAATGAACGCTACAAGTGATCTACTCGTACACCAAGTTCGGCGTTATTTAGTTAATCATGCGGTCCACACTATACCTCAGTCATAATTTGATATTATATAATGAATGCAATCATTCAATGGAAGAAACGCACATAGTAAGTCTAACGAACAGTAAAACTATGGCAGTTGAATAAGTTTTTTTTTCAAAACAAAATATTTGCTATGCAATAAACTGTATTTAGATTTGACTTTTATTACAACAAAACAAATGTCAAGATACTGATATTCTTCTGTAAAAAATGTCAGGTATCTGGAGGCAGATATCGAACAAAGTATGCCCGGAATAATACATTTCATATTTTTCCAAATTAGGCCACTACCTAGTGCTGAGCAACAGTCTAGGAAAAATGAATCGCAACAATATTTTTAAATGAACGACAATGACCTTAACACCATTATCATGCATTGTGTATGAGCTTGAAAATATCAAGAAAACGAGGATAGGAATCGGTTTGCATAAGTCTGTACACTTGTTCTTGAGCTTCGTCAAATGTTGTTGCTGTTGGATAAAAGAGTGCCCTTTCCACTTGCGCTCTTATCTCAGCACTTACGTTGACCTGAGATAATACAACAGCATACGGTAAGTACAATTGAATTCTATTTTATGGTTACTGTCAACCAGACTACAATATCAACACAAGAAAACGAACTTCTCTCATTGCGCCCTGTTTCAAGTAACAGTTATAAATTTTGCGTGCAGATTTTGTGAACTTTCCGCATTTCTTTTGCCTATAAGTTTCGCATTCAAACCAAAAATCTAAGTTTTCTTCACTGAACTCTCCCCTCAGGAATTCTCGGAAACACACACTGAATTCTGGAATAAAAGATGGTAAGGTTTTAAGTCGAGAAGAATAGGAATACGATATAACAGAAGTTAAACTACGTACTTTTCGACTGAAGCAAGTTCCGCAACGAAAACAAGTCTTGTGTGCTGTGTCGACTCATTCTGAGAAAAGAGGGAGATATAGGATGGTAAGTATACTATTTTGGATTGCTAGCAATGAGAATAAGTGATAAAACATCCCGTAGTGAGAAGTATAGCGCCGAAGAGTGAAAAAAATTACCGAATATGGCTGGTCGTCCTTTTGAGCCCCATTCTGACGCCCAGTGGCAACTGGGGTGTAGTTATTTTTGAAGACTTGGAATTAGCGATTCCTTTGCTTGTTGAGTGGAATTGATAGTCAGCAATATCAACCTTCGATTTGCGTTGAGGATTAGAATTAACTCGTGATTTTCCGGGTTTAACCTTCAACCAAAATGCTTTAAGGAAATTCCGAGAAGCGCTAGCTTCATTCTGGGCAGATTTCGTGCATTGGTCTTGTGAAAAGCAGAAGTCATACAATTTGGCGCTGATCTCATGATTAGACCGCTCACGATTAGAATAATAGTAAAATTCCGGCTTCGATTTTGAATTGGTCCTCCTGATCGGCGTCTCGAAAGTTGGATTAGGGATGACAAAACAGTCGACTCGCTTGGTAGGTGTTTTTATCTGTGGTGAAACTCCCCATTTGCGAGATTTTGCAGATCGGATTTCAGATGGCGTCATTGCATTGCGCCGGCGAAGTTTTCCAGTAAAGCACTGACGCCTCGTACACAGGGGGGTAGATGGTGGTTTATGTGCAACCACGTTCATCATTTTAACGTCGGTTTGAGAAATAGAATTTCTCAGTTTCTAGAGAACAACAATTTTAGGAAGTGAGCATTGAATGAGAACCAATACACATATTGCTAATGTAATTTTATTACTAGCAATGTCAAGAGTATTGCGAAATACAGACAACAACAAAGGAGCTCTTTTTATAATTATAGGCCAGTGGTAAGCTTTAATAAACACAACAAGTGGACACCTTTATTTCAGGCGTATCTGTCCTCGGTGTATCCCAAGATCCAAGCATAGCAGCGGCCACAGAGGGTCTGTATCGAAGAAGCTTTTCAAGTGGAGTGCTGCAATTTTCATACGGGATCCTAGCAGAAGATTTCGTGGGCAAGACAGGGGAACTCGGATGAGGAAATCCAAAGGATTCGTGATGATTAATATTGCCGAGAAACGGATAACCGGTTCGAACATTCGGAGTATACATTACTGAATTTATACACAGTACAGTCTTTGCTAAACAGAATTCTGCCGTACACGGAGATGGTACATATATTATACATACGTAATTGCTCAATAAGGTACGAATATTCAGCTAAAACTAGGCTAAATATTTCCAACTACATCCTTATCCCACTAGGTTTTATTAATATTATTTTATTAATTATTACATTATCACTCTCATAATATTTTATCCTCAGTCGACCAAATGAATCAACTGCTTTAATCTACCTTTGCCATTTAAAGGATTTTATGAACGTGATCTGACAGTATGAAATAAAATTGCTTATTGTTTAGGTCGATAACTCTACCTTCAAGCAGATCTGCACATCGAGATATCAAAACTGAATATATTTGCTACCTGGGAATCGCCAATTTATATATAGAGGTTTTCAGCACGGGAGCTATTTCACGCTTTTGCTCCACGCAATCCGAAACAAAAGATTGCAGTTAAAAACATATCGTAATCACAGTATAGCGAGTTTATCTTTACTTTTTAGCGCCGACCTACCCTTTCCCTTTCATACGTGCGCGCGACACCTAATTGGCTACCGACTTAGGTACGATATACTTACTCTTGGGAGAGAAATGAATAGTACACCATATGCCAATGTTCATGTGAGCAAACGTTTGGATTAAGCCTTTGCAATGCAAATACCTATAAACAAATGTCTATCGCCAAACACATATGGTACATGATTGAAAAATAACTATACATTGAGATATACAGTTATTATGTTCTTGTGTTTATTAGAAGAAATATACAATCTACTTCAGTCGAGAAAGTTGATATTGGCGCGTTATTAGGTTCATAACTAAACTTGTAAGCGTTGAGAGAGTATAGTATCGAGGAATTCATGCGTCATACCTATACGAAATAATTCTTGAACAAACCGGATTATCACAGCAAGATAAGAAGTTACTTTCCAGGAGAACAATAACACCTAGCGATATGGTAATGGGAGGATCTTTAAACGCTGTCGGACATTTTAAAAATCAAGCACATTAAAGTCCTGTTTACTTCAAGAAAATAGGCAAACTGACCAGGGTATTACTCACACTGTGTTTACTACAGTAGACAAGACTACCGATTCGACTCGCACAAGTTGAAACGAACATGGACCGATATGAATCAATAGCATGTTGAATTACCATTTTTATTATAGCGATGCACCCAAAACAAGACGCTGTACTAGCTTCTTTGGTCCCAATAACGACTGTATTGCGTGTAACATTAGAAAATGAAATGAAATCTGACAGGATAATTAGGAATTATTAATTAGTATTAGGAATTAATGTATTATTACATAGTAGGCGCTCAGAACGATGTGCAGCGTTCCGTGTAGTGAATTTTGGATAATATACAAGTGCAATTTCGTGGCAACCGACTTTAGCTTCTTCTTTGTCGCATTTGCATATGTAGTAAAGAAAGGGGTAAGTGTAAACAATGCCATTTACATGTCAAAAAAATGAAAAATTTGCCGAAGAAGGTATTATCCACATATGTAGCCTATCAGACGATAACAGTGACCAACAACATGGTGAAATAAAACTGCTATTCCATAATGGCTCACGCACACTGAAGCTTTAACGGAAGACAATATAATAACTCATCATGTAGTAGGACCGATTGTACGTGACTGAGTAGAGCCTACAACTACAGCACTTACATGTTAATCGATGTTAACATAATATATTTTTACAAATGCATAAGAGAAGACAAAATATAAAATTAGGGCCTAATATGCTTTTCTAACTGCTTCTACAGCCTCCTTGCATAACGAATCTAACTGTCCGTCGCCACCGTAATCCAACTCCGTAATGTCACATTTGTAAACGATTTCGCCGTTTACGATTAGCCGCACAGTATTCCAGTCTTTGATTTCCGAGGTTTCGACACTGTGTCCATCCGAGGTAAGTTGTGCTAGAAGCAAAGCAAAGCAAGTGTTTGTTATGAATACAATTTATTTATAAAACAACATGAATTCACAATTCATAATGATTATTGGATACAACAACAAAAAACCGGTCCATGCAGGCCAGACTATGCTACCTTCCAATCCTTTCAGTCGTGAGGTTCGTAACTTCACAACACCACATGCTTCGTACGGACCATATTGGACAATTACTCTTGCATTCTTGGGCATTTTCAAGTCTTAAGTTCTTTTTCAGTCACCAACACAAATTTCAGACTGAACGTTTAAAACAGGGGGTTTCCCGTTACTATGGTTACGAATTACGGATCAGACTCGAGTGATGTGGTTCAATGCACATTCGTGGTTTTATAAAAGTCTTTAATTAGTATTTATCATAGCATAGTCTTTAAATATTTATATATATTTATCATATATTTATATGTATTTATAGCTAATTTAACTATTTGTGTTATACGGTACAAAATATAGCTTAAAAAACTTCAGTCTCAAACCTATTTTTTCGTTCACATAATTAATGGGACCAACTTGCAGAGAATTTACAAAATCTCTGTTGTGCAATGGCATTCTTACAACAGTGAGAAATAGCTAATAATGTAATGGTCAACGTAGCGGGAGGTATGAACACCTGTTTTTACCCTGTCTAACAGGGCTATAACATTTCCAAGATTAGTTTTTCAAGCCTAGATTTATTGTTAATATAAGCATTTACTTTCTTCCCAACATGATGGATTACTGAACTATAAATAAGTATATGGCAAGCTAAGGATAATGAAAAATATAATCTAATCAGTTGCACAGATGTGAATCAAAACTGCACATAAAAAGGAAAAAAAGGGCAAAGAAATATAATCACTTATCAGCATATAATTGGGAGCACATGTAGTTAATAATATATGCAGTTTGCCTAACTATATCTAACAAGAATCGGGGAAAATACTTCTGTTCATATGGCATGAATTCCATTTCAATTCTTTAAGTGGAATAATAAGTAGACACTTCATAATTTCAAGACTTAGCACAAGTCACAAAAATCCTAATTACAACACAAGAGTATAATTATGATACTAAATCACTAACCACCAAATCTAGAGATCTACTAGATATAAAAAAAAATACAAAGTATCAAAACATCAACTCGAGCCACAGCATAGATGTTTCCAACACAAGGCAAATAAACATGTCCGAAATATGTCATACAAACGGTAACAGTGAAAAATGATCCAATACAACAAGCAAAAGACCCAAATAATCCATTCAAATCTTCATTGGAAAAAGTCAACCAATCAACAAATAAACAATCAAGACATCAAAAACATAAGTCAAAAGAAATGAATACCAACAACCGACTTCAGACACTGCAGGATCAAAAAACACCTGTCTATAAAATGCAAGTCCACTACAGTAAACTGGAGTATCGCACCAGCGAATTAGATATCAAATAACACTTCAAATAATACTTTTAAAACTAGGAAATATAGGCAATTGACCATAGTATGGACATGCTGAGCAGTGAGAAACTTGCCCAGAAAGCATCAACACCAACAAAAAAATGCAACAAATTCATTCTGGGATCAGAAATCGACAGAAATGTTCAGATGGAAATAACAGAATCTATCAAACGATGGAAAGACCAAGCACTAACACTATGACAAACCAGAAAACAGATTGAAAATCACCACTTCAATCCAATTAATTGATAGGCAAAAATGAGCCCAAGTACTATCAAGTCAAGATAAACCAAAAGCAGCCATGCTGCATGTACGACTGTCCAATATAGGGCATAGTTACACTTCACTGTAATGTAACTATTCTATAACCCAACAACAGTAATTAGTGGTTAAGTAGAAGATAGTATGACGAATTACATACACCATAGCCTGGAAGAATAAGTCGAATACAAGTACAAAGTATATAACTACTAACTAACTACCTACTAACTAGAACAGATGAAAAATTACTAAGATTTAAACTAATCTAATAATAATGGAATTCATGCCAATGGAACAGAAGGTATATCCAGTACTATGTAGATATTGTGTATTAGTAAGTTGACTATCAGTAATCAAGGGATCAGGGTACATAAAACATTTGATTACGAATCCCTAATTAATAATGCTGCGGACTCCGTTAACCCTTATTTGTAATTCAAATATTTATATAATTCTTATATTAATTAATACCACAACATACAATGCATCACTGCCAACATAAATCATGCTACTTTATAGCACGCTATCCTGTTCCTGTTAAGTTTGGATATAACGGTTATAGCTATACCGCTGTGACGAGCAATTAAAGAGACCCTAATACTACAGAATTCGGGATAAAAATCCTGGCGAGCGCTATGACTGGTAATATTTTCCAGCTGCTATAAGCGGAGTATGAGTGCTTAAGTTTCGTTGTAACGTGATTTTGTTCCCAGCAGTGTTCACTGTGAAGTTTCAAGTTGTAGTTAACGAACAGGCTTTTTTTGCTGCTTAGTATCCCAACGAAATATGTTGAGAAGCGTATAGAAGTATCAGAATCTGAAAAAGGAAAAAGCTGAATTTTTTTATGTCATGTAATCGACACCCCTGCTTTTGCACCATTTACTAAATAACATATAATAAAGCGTATTCACAACTACATTAGATTTTTTAAAATACTTGACCCACCATTGATATATCATTCACAATAAACAGAAAGCATTAAATTTGCTGGTGCAAATGTAAACGTGAAAACGTTTAATATAATACAGAAATGACTGCAATCTACAAAGACTTTATTCTAAACATTGAACATACGTAATTATCACATTGTGAATACATTATTTTCATTTGTGTGCTGGTTTGCATGCACATAGCTTCGACTGCCTCAGAGGGTACAGTGCCATATCTGTAAATTAAACCCAAATGAATACTTGTATATGCAATATCAATTTATGAATGTGAATATATGTGCATGTACAGTATATATAAACATGTGATTGTATTCACCAAAATGGATGATTTTATCACACTGGCTCTTATTTCAAGCTAGCTCACTTGGCTCGCTTCAGGATTCGCCTGCAATAACACTCAGCACAAAACAGAAATGATTAGTAGCACTGTATGTATGATATACCTGTATATTATACCTCACATTGACCAGCAACACATTGACCAGCAAGCTTGATTTGGATACAGGATACCGTAGTGGGATTCACCGGTAACTAAAATTACAATAGTTTAGACTTTAGAGAACCAGTTCCTGAATTGTTTTGTAATTAGAAGTTCTCCCTTATTCAATGCATTATTAGCTGCATCAATTAAATCAACAAATAAGGAGGTAAAGTTTGGTTCCTAAAAAAATTGGAATCCCACCACTGGTGCAGGCTTATCAGGAATATGAAAATACTGCTATTTTTGGATTCATTTATATTTTCAATTATGGTCAAAATTGTTACTCCTGTAGCCCATACTGAATACACCGTAAAGCCTGCAATTCACAAGGTTGATATCTATTCCATGTTCCAGTAGAAAAACAAAAAAACAATCGATTCAATAGAAGTTCCTCTACAGTCTACGCCTACACCTGCTTAAAAACAGAAAAACAAGAATTAATCAGTCTAGACAGATAATCTAGTAGTCTTGTGTTCTACCTGCTTTCATTTCTAGCTGGATCTTGAACTATTCAAGAATATATAACTAGCTATCTATCCAGGACCTCAATGGCATACTCAGTTACTTAGCGCGTGCATGAAAAAAGGCAAGCAGTAAAAAGCAACATACGATTGAAAAACGATTGAATTAGTTAGGCTACCTGTTCTGATCAATTGCCTCAAGCTCAATCAAAAAACAGTACAAACAGTAACAGTAAAAATGCAATAGAAAATTGGCACAAATAACAGTAAAAATTGTTTGTAATTTTTGTGTTAGATGATAGTGTATTCAAAACCCAAAATCATTGTCAAACTGCTGTAAATGACAGAATCAGTATGTAAATTGCTGTATATGAGACAGCAAAACCAGCCCAAAATCATTGTGTGAAATTGCTGTAAATAACAGCGGGTTACCATTTCAATTAAAATCAGAGAGAGTAAAGAGTGATACATATATATATTACAATCGTATAATACATATATATATATATATAGGTTAAGCTGTGCCTTCTTACCAAGCGCAAAACAATTGGTTTTATTCATCCGCTGACGGTTGTCAGCGGACATACTGACTAAACTGAACAGATCTGAACTAATTTGATATTGGTTGCTCTAAGAGCTCTAAGCGCAATGGACATTTTATGGTACTAGTGTAGAAAGACAAGTGGCGTAAAGCACCGCTTGGGAGAACTCAGTGTAAGCACTGAAAGAGATCATCAAGAATAATGATGCTAATGAAAGCATCATTACGTGGACCAATTGCTTTACGCGAAGACAGTAAGAAGGCAATAATATTCTTACTAAAATTCCTTTGCATGGTTACAAAAATTGGGACAAATCCAAATTAAACAAGCAGTGCGACCCGAAATTTATTTAGCCCGAGCCGCGCTACTTCTAAAGATCTTGGAAGATAAACCTTCTTTCGATCTAGGCACAACCACCTTGGTCTGACGCCCCCCGCCTCTAAGCTAGTAAAAATTGTGATATTGATGTGTTGTTGATATTACAATCCCATTAAATAGATCTCGTGAAAAAAAACACAAGGGACTGATCAGCTGCTGAGGACGAGTAACAGAGTATGCCAGCGCGCGATACATGCATGAAAACTAATGAAAAATGGCGATACACAATCAATATAAGGATAAAAAATAGAAAATTGGGGGCAATGGTCTCCAATAACTAAGGTGGATTCTGCTTACCAACAGTAAAATTTAATTAGTAATTTTCTGCTTTTGCAGTTAAGGATGATTTCATCAAGTTCTGCCCCCTGGAACTTGCTAAATTCATCAGAATTTTGAGAATAGGGAATTTACTGCCTCGTGATAATATCTTTGTCTTTTCTGCCTTCTGAAATCAATGACTAATTCCTCAAGCCTGCTATTGCTCAATGATTCAATTCAGTGATTTCCTTCTTGATCTTCATTCATTCACCATATATCGCCGTCGCAAACAGACCTTGAGACCATTGCATTCAATTAGGGTACCATTTTTCAATTTTTTTTTTTTTTTTTGGCTTTGTGCTATGCGCTTAGTACATAGCACAATCCTTCTCCTATATCAAGCTTCATTTGTGTGCTATGTACTCCGTAGTAAAAACTTACAGAGTACATTCACGATTTCATGATTTGATTCAATCAGTTCCATAACTGAGCCTTTTTGGGATTGCATTCAAGATGCTGAGCCTCTTTTTGAATCATATCATCATTGATTCAATCAGTCATATAACAGAGGCTTTTTGGGATTGCATTCAAGATATTGAGCCTCTTTTTGAATCATATTAAAATAGATTCAATCAGTCATATAGCTGTGGCTTTTTGGTACTGCATTCCAGATATTGAGCCTCTTTTTTGTATCATTTCATAACAATCAGCTTTTATCAGCTGTCCATAATCCTTTGCTAACCCTAATTGGGACCAGTCCTATCAAAACCTGTCACAATATTGTAATAAAATAGCACCTATTCAATATTCAATCCTATGCATTACAAAATAATAAAGCTTACTGCTTGTAACCCTCGAGCTATTCAGTTATACCACTAACAATTATCTCCATATTATATTTCATTATTAAATATTAATATCAACTGTTAGCAATTACATCAATTACCAATCTATATCATATCTATTAATCTATATTTACATTATCTAAGGGACTTATCCTAGACCCTAACATATACTAATTATATTGTAAATAATTATATATACATTATATAGTCAAACATTGCTTTTGCGCGACTGATGAAATTTACTGGGCTCTTCTGCCCAGGTCCCTAAGACGCTACGATCCCGTACATAGAGACCCCACTTAGTGAAAGCTGCTAGATATGCCGACTCTTGCAACTTTCACAGACAGTGTTCTCAGGATCTAATAGATAAATGAATTGATACAATTTCTAACTTGACTGACTGACTGAGCTAATAGATCATCATGTCCATAATTTTTTTTGTTGTTCAGCTTCTTCGATCTCTTCGGTGTTTCCCACGTTCAAGCCCTGTATATATATATATAGTGTAACTACTAAATGCTGCTAACTTTGCTTTCTACTTTTCTAATATTGTCATTGGTGGAGGAGCGCGAGTGCGTTTCAGACTTCCGCGACTGTAGAGAGGGCAAACTGCAACTAGAAAAGAAATTGTAAGTTATGTTGAAAAAGCCATTTCTATATCTTGTGAATAAATCAAATAACATATGTCATTTCTTCTACTCCATTTCCTATGTTTCTAGTAAACAAACAACTGTTAATTCCTCTATCTTGCTATTGCATGTGTATGGGGTTTAATCCAAGTGAAAAATTAAATAAGAGACACTGAACACAGACCATGACATTTAAAAAGTAAATTATACCACAATAAAATTATTCTTGGAAGTTTTTAACGATGCATATTTTCGCAACACTATTGTCAGAAAACCCCATAAAAATTTCACCAATACATACTCACTTTATAGTGTAGCGCTCTTGATGATCTTTTGCCAGTTGAAAACTCAGGATGCATTTTTTTAGCATTTGGGAAGAATTGAGTCGGACATATTGAGAATGTCATGTCATGAAGATCTGACACGATTCTGTCGGATTTGGGCAAGATTGTAAAAAGCTACAAGTCCCTGAGAACATGAATTCAAAATAATTAATTTCAAATATCCCTTCTACAAATTTATTTAATAGGTATAACCAGTGTTCCCTCTCAAGTCTAGCGTTATAAAAAATAATAATTACACTTGATTGTGCGCACATACTTGAATTCTAGTACTGGTCGCATACCCCACCCTAACTGGAGCAGTATACCTCCATCAGCTTGGCAATCTTTTAATTAAGAAATCATTGAATAATGGTACATAAAAATAATGAATGCACCTATCATGCTATTATATTTTCTATTTAAAGTCATGTAACCAGTCTGAGGTTAGTATTTTTACCAAAATTACTCCATGAAGCAAATATAACTGATATACAAAGATAAATTAAAAATATGGCAACAAACAAATGGACCCAAGCAAAAGATATTAAGTTAAGATGTAATAATTTACCTTGAATGTGAATTGAAATTCTCTAGCCTGCATGTGCCTTAAAATCCATTACTGATTTCGACAGTTCTTTTTTACCGTTTTTCATACCTATATACCTTATAGATTATCTATGAGAGTAAAAATGCATGGGTAAATATTAGAATTCACATTATAAAATACACAGTAGATTAGAGTGAATCAATCGGCCAGTTCGTTCTAATGTTAGAGTACTAGTTTTATCAAATATCAGCATTAACATTACATATCGAGGTGACGTCACGACAAATTGGCTGATAGAAATCAATGGTTGATGAATTCCCCTCACAGAGAAGATTAATTTTACAGCCTATGCATTGTATACTAACGCGATCCTAATAATCCGTGCCATGAACTGCCTGGTAATTGATGTCTCCAGAAAAAACACATTTACTGGTCTACTAAATACAGTATATACACTACATAATAACAAAGCAAAGCGACCTCCATCTTCTCCTCAGCATCTATCTATCTAACATGACGGCCAAGATGGCGAATGACCTGAACGAGTGTTAACTCGTTGATAAAAAAAACGCATAGACATGGCAGAAATGATACTATTTGGTCGTTTCAGCTAATCAGCTCCTTGATTACTAACACGCTCATCAAAATCACCTCTTTCTCGGATTCTCATTCTATAGAATCTCCGAGTATAATAGTCATTCGTTTGTTTCTTTATTATATTGAAGTATGGTATACGGCGGAGTATAAGTCTAATCAAGGGGTCACTAAACTTTTTTTACAGCGGGTCGGATAACTGAGAGAATGACGAGCGCATGTAACTTTTAAAAACGGCAAAACAACTGGGAAGAAACTGTCCCCCCCCCCTTCTTAAGTCACCAACCACCTAGTTACTTAACCTTAACTTAAAAGGGTGATAACGGCCCCGTTAGTTTGCTGTACATATGAGACTTATATGTATGGATTCGCTATGAAATTTTGCATTCATTGGCGTGTCGTATATAGTGGTACATCAATTAGTCCGCGAGTTATTAAGGGTTGTTCAACGCGGGGTCACTCGTTACGGCCGACCTGAAATAGGTATACGAGTTTCGAAATAAGTTTTTCCGGGGTTAACCTAAATCAATCGATCCAATATTCTCAGGGAATGTTAGTTTATGTATTAGGTCTCATATCTGCTAATTTCAGCGTGATTGGATCATTAGAAAATCATTTATAATTGTCGATTGTACTTTGCCATCTAGCGGTTTGAAGTTTTTACTTCACTTTACGGTAATAAATGATCCAACAGCGACATCTAGCGATTGAAAATGTTTACTTCACCTAACGCTTATAAATGAATTTCTGAAGATCCAATCAAGCTGAAATTAGCACATATGAGTCGTAATACATAAATCAAACTTCCCTGAAAAGATTGGGTCGATTAATTTAGGTTAACCCCGAAAAAATCTATTTCGAAACTCGTATACCTATTTCAGGTCGGCCTTAACGAGTGACCCCGCGTTGAACAACCCTTAATAATTTGCGGACCAATTGCCATCCCGCTATATACGACACGCCAATGAATGTAAAATTTCATAGCTAATCCATACATATAAGTTTCATATGCACAGCGAACTAACGGGAGCTGTTATCCCCTTGTTAAGTCACCAACCAAATAATTAACTCAAAACTTAACTTAAAAAGAGGATACCGGCTCCCGCTAGTTTGCTTTTCATATGACTTATAGGTATGAATTCGCTATGAAATTCTTCATTCATTGGCGTGTCATGTATAGTGGGACAGCAATTGATCCTCGAGTTATTAAGGGTTGTTCAACGCGGGGACACTCGTTACGGCAGACCCGAATTAGGTATTCGAGATTTGAAATCGATTTTTTCGGGGTTAACTTGAATTAATCGATCCAATATTTTCAGGGAATATTGGTATAGGTATAACATCTTATAGGTGCTGATTTAAGCGTGATTGGATCATCAGAAATTCATTTATAATCGTTAGGTGAAGTAAATATTTTCAACCGCTAGATGTCGCTGTTGGATCATTTATAACCGTTAAGTGAAGTGAAAATTTCTAACCGCTAGATGGCAAAGTACAATCAATGATTATAAATGAACTCCTAATGATCCAATCACACTAAAATTAGCACATACGAGATGTAATACATAAACTAACATACCCTAGAAAAATTGGGTCGATTGATTCAGGTTAACCCCGGAAAAAATATATTTCGAAACTCGTATACCTATTTCAGGTCGGCCGTAACGAGTGACCCCGCGTCGAGCAACCCTTAATAACTCGCGAACCAATTGCCGTACCACTTTATATGGCACACCAATGAATGTAGAATTTCATAGCGAATCCACACATAAAAGTCTCATATGCACAGCAAACAATTTGGTTAAGGTTAAGTAACTAGGTGGTTGGTGACTTAAAAACAGGATATCGGCTCCCGTTAGTTTGCTGTGCATATGAGACTTATATGTATAAATTGGCCAGTTCGTCCTAATGTAAAGTTCAAATTTAAATGCAGAATGTTACTAGACAATCAACAGATAAAAATACGATGTTTTTGGACCTCATATTCGATAAAACTCGCGTAACATATCGAGGTGTCGTCACGACAAACTGGCTGATAGAAATCAATGGTTAATTTTACAGCCTATGCAATGTATACTAACACAATCCTAAAAATCCGTGCCATGAACTGCCTGGTAATGGATGTCTCCAGAAAAAAAAACATTTGCTGGTCTACTTAATACAGTATATACACTACATAATAACAAAGCAAAGCGACTTCCATCTTCTCGTCAGCATCTATCTATCTAACATGACAGCTAAGATGGCGAATGACCTGAACGAGTGTTAACTCGTTGATAAAAAATAAATAAACGCATAGACATGGCAGAAATGATACTATTTGGTCGTTTCAGCTAATCAGCTCCTTGATTACTAACACGCTCATCAAAATCACCCCTTCCTCGGATTCTCTTTCTATAGAATCTCCGAGTAGAAGAGTCATTCGTTTGTTTCTTTATTATAATAAAGTATGGTATACAGCGGCGTATAAGTTTAGTCCAGGGATCACCAAACTTTTTTTACAGCTGAAAAAAGGTTAATGAAATTTGTGAATCTGGCGTTTGGCTTCCAAAATATCATCAATGTTTGGTTTGGAATTGCTGCATCCAATCAAGAATATTGCTCAGGGTAAGTGCCTGATTGAATGCTGGTTGAGGTCAGCACATAGATATAGATTAGATTAGACCCTACGTAACTACATCACATTGTATTTGTCATGTGACAGCGTCGTGTTCAGTACGTTTTATGAAGTAAATTTGAATGGCAGCGGCGGACCAGCTGTTCTGTAGTTTTGGTGACCACTGGTCTAGTCTTAAAGCATAAAAAAGCTCAAAACTAGATATCGACTAATATTCTGAACATATAGTTGCCGATATATGACAGAAACGACAATAAGGCTGTTACACTACTAACAGATCTACATCCATGTGGTTGTTCACTAATTGTATACTAAGCTGCTGGTTAAAACATACAAACTCTAAATAGTTAGACGGAAGTGATGCCGAATTATTTTGACGGTAAATTTATCTGCGGATCGTCTTCTATATATATAGTCATACCTCATATTACGTTATTAATTAGTTCGGAAACCTGACTGGGGATGCAAGTCGATTTTCGTTCGTAAGCCGGAGCTTCAAAAAAATGCCTTTTTCGCATCCTACATCACTCAATTATTACAAATTACTGCTTACTTTAAGATCCTACCTCCTTGGTAGAACGTTTTAACATCTTCACCATAAACTTTCCAATTAAACAGTGGCAGATTTAGTGGCACAACTGATCTACATGGAATACTAAGGGGACATGCTTTGCAAATGCCTTCATTTACATTTAGTAATTGTTTCATTCCATTTTAAAAACATTCTTTAGTATTTTAGTCATATAGAGAGGTATGATAAAGATAATGAGTTAAATCAGTAATGCAATATCAAATTACTATTGACATTATCACAATTACGTACTTCGATGTACAGCTGCTATTTTCCAAGACTTCTTTTTTTAGCTTACACATTAGTTCCGTTAATCACTCATAATTACTGACGAGATTGAAAACTATACGCAGTTCAATTTCAAGATCATGTACTGAAGTTTTTTTAAACCATAATATTGTACCGTATAACCAGGGAATATCCGCGACAAGCGCGACAAACCATCACGAATGTAAAAATACAAAAAAAAAACTACAGACTTTGGATTGACCGTGATAAAAACGTTGCACATGGGCAGTCGTCCACATTCTAGGTCATCGGGACTTTCAAAAATTAAAATAAATCTATAATAATAAAATATAACGTGTTAAAAATAGTTATACTGGTTGTGTGAGTGTATGTAACGTAGTGTCAAGAGGTAGAAACAAATGAGAAAGTTAGTATTTGAGACTTAGTGCTTTCCATGATCTAATTTGTCATGTTCTATTCTCCCCTCCCGTGAAAATGAAAAATGACATCATCCAGACCGGTTGGCGCACATCAGTACGAAATTAAGTTCATCAGATAAGGTTGATCATTTAGCAATGGTTTCTGTTCGAGTGGTAAAAGAAACTAAGCTGCATATATTACCGATCACAGACGGTATTCATATTTATATTGCAAAGCATTGATTTATAATTTGATACCAAATGGTGTTGTAAACACGAGATTTTTATAGATTTTTAAGACTATATTATACTGCTTTTATTTAGCACACATATGTGGATTAGTTTTCGTGCTCGCTTTGCAAAGAAACAGAAGGCACAAGAATTTAATACAAAGATAAAAAAAAAAAAAAGGATAGCCGTAGGCGAACAGGTTGAGTTACTACAACGCAGAAACATGCTCAAAATGTCAGTGGTCGGATTGACTTAGCCTCTAGTAGTCTCTGTGTAATCAGGCAGCACAAAACAAGAGATTGTTGAATAGATTATTTCATAACCAAGTAATATATACCGGTATACTATTTCACGTATCTTTGGTTTATTAAATGCAATCAATGCACAAGTGAATAATGTAAGGTTTGTGACGGATCTATGGATAAATACTGATATCAGGCATGGTCCGATACAACCGTGTCTGGATTCTATTTTTAAACCAAAGTCGAAGACATATGTCGAATTTTGATTCATATCATCTTTTTATAAGACAGGTAACATATATGAATGAACCTTAATAAACTTATAAACTATAGAAATGGTTTATGAGTAACTTTTTTGCAACTTTTCGACTTTCTACCTCACGGATATACATTACACCGACAAGTGTCGATCCAACATGCAGATACCAGACAAGCATAAAGGAACATTTTTCCTCGTTGTCTCCTTGTTCGTCGCGGTCACTGGATCTTATCTAGAAGATGGAACGATACACGAAGATTACGATAAATGCAGGCAAGGCGAAATACAGATATATAAAGATGAAATCTAAGTAGTATCGAATCAAATTCGGGAATCGATTTTATACCAGCGTGGGTTGCTATACCATATTCCTGAAAGCATGATTCCGATAATCGTTGTTTCATTTCTCGGTAATACGCTCTAATAATCTAAGGTTTCGATTCCCTATATTCATCTAAACACGTTTCTTGTATATTGGTGTGAGTTAATTGTGAAATTCTTTTTTTTGTGAATAACAGGACGTGACAAATTAATGAATGCCTCAGATATTTAGGGCTCCTGTGTCCTTTGAACGTTCTCCGAATCGTGACATAAAAATTTGTGAATGAGTTCTCAGTTCATGACGTATTATGTTAGGACAAGTGATGGTCATTAGATTGGATACAATGATATGTTCAATCGTATTGTTGGATCATTGTAATGATTTGCAGAAGTACTTTTCACATTTTTGGAAATCTGTTTACTTAAATATCCACCAATCTGTATATTGCTTTTCTGCAAGCGCCCACTTTGGTTCCCAACAATTGATCACTCAGTACAGTACATAAAAAAATTGGAATTTCGTACAGCTTATATCTGATGATGTAACATCGCTCAAGGAGCTGTTTGTTTTGAAAACATGAATTTGGAAGCAGGTTTAACGCAAAAGCTAAACATTCCAATACTGCGTTTGTTTTGGGCTGAATACTTTCAGATCTCAAATTTCGTAGCAAAAATCTTGAAAATTCTCATTAAAATAACGATCGAAGATAATTGCTATAACAGTTGTTTTTCACATCGGCATCGGTAAATTACTACCTTTTTCTGTCAAACGCGGGAGCAGATGTCGTAAACTATTTATTTAATCGCTCGTTTCGTGTCATTACAATGGGTAATAATATAATGTTATGATCCAACCATAATATGTCTTGACATTGGTACTCTTCAGTTAATTCACCTGGTATGCGTTCACGTTTTCTGTTTACAACACAATACTTAAGGTGCTCTATCTATGATCGATTCCGATGACATTTAAGAAACGAAAACTATAGTGGAGCAAAAGTTCAGTATGACAGATTGAAACACTAAGCTTAATTGTTCGATAAGCTTGCATCGGAAATTAAAAAACGACAACATGAAGGACGCGACAAAATATGCTGGCACAAGTTTCTCATGAATATAAGTAGCCTAGAACAAAATTCTTTTGACAGCCGTGGTAAATAGAAAAACACGATAAAAACGCAAATGCTGTTGGTTTGTTAAAGAATCGGGGTTCAAATAGTGTACCATCGTATTTAAGTTTGGAACTCCTTTTTTGTGGGTTGGGGATAGATATTTGGATGGATTTTACACTAGCTTTTGCATCAACTTCCTTGTTCTATGTAACGAAATATTGTATAGTTTCTCCAGATATACTGAAGGGATCAATTTAAATTTTGCACGATCTGAATAAGGAAATAATACCCAAATCAAGAACAAATATAATTCAGTTTAGAACTGTCTATTGCGGCAAGTAAGCGGTTCGCATTCGCGCTCTATAAGACTGCAACCAGGACTATAGGTGAAGCTAGAAACGTTCTGATCTCACCGTTAGCAATAGGAACTTCGTTGGCGATGATAACGGCTGGTGCAACAGAAAAAACTTGGCAACAGATCATCAAAACTTTGGAACAGAAAAATAGGTGAGAGCTGTAGTATATGGATACGTTAGAACTATGTTACTAAGCCTAGTCAAAACAGGTAATTCACAAAATCTTTCAAATCTACGTCTGAAGTACTATCACGAATCAATATTCCAAACATCTGAAAATTCCCATACATTCCTGTCTCATATTCTTAACAACGGAAATTGGAAATAAAATGTTGAGGGTGGTAATTTTTGATCGTAATGTTGCAACCGAACATAATTTTCTAGCAGATTACAACCACACATCTGAGCAACTGGCTTATTTTCTCTATAGAAAAGAACCTGAGTTGACAGCTGATTGTATATTGTACGCCTACAATGCTAGACGATACAACGTTCAGTTCTTAGCGAAAAATCCGGAAGTGGAAAACGACAACAATCAGATCGCTATCTTGCGGACGAGCAGTCGCATCTACGGAGACAGATCGAGAAAATTTTACAGCAAATTCGTACAAGCTACTGGTTTATATGGGCCTGAAATGGACGTGGTACAGTATATTTAACTTTATTACACTTAGGATTCTCGTGATTAGGACGAGAGCGGTTATTCACATCGCAAATTCCGATTAAATAAAACAGAATTAATTGTCGGACAAACAACATCTTGGTGTACCATTCATTTCTTAACCACGGCACTTGTCGGAGTCTTTGAGAAGCGAGATTGGGCAATTCGAATGTGAAGATTGGAAGATTCATTTTTCATCCTAAGATTACATTCGCGAAATTAGATTAGATGACAATAATGTATGGGGTTTATTGAATCAATCTTAAAAAGAATTCATAATTGAGAGGAGTACACACATATGCTGTACGGCCATGGCCAGTAGGGTAAAGTAGTAGAGTAGACATAGATAGTAGTAACATGGACTTATCTTATTATTACAAATGTACGAGTTAGGTAAATCGAGATCTAAAAAATAATGCTACATTTTCTGTATTTATACACGGGTCTTGTAAGATGACAGATCTAATCGAAAACAATGCAACATTTCAGGTTGATTTTAAAGCTCCTCGTAGAGCTACAGAGAAGATTAATTCGTGGGTAGCAGATCAAACGAGCAACAACGTGAAAGAAATGTTTCGCTATGGAGTAATTAGTCGCTCAACAGCTATAGCTATCACAAATGCAATTTACTTCAAGGTAAGAATTATACCGATAAGTACGGGTTTCACATACATCATGATGACATTTCAGAGTTATTTGGAAACTGACGGAAAAGTTCTTTACTGTCGGATTTCCTGACCCAAAGTCAAGTATTTCTATCATCTTTGATATTAGTTGTGTCATTTTATTTGTTACAAACTGCTTTCTTAGCAAAATGACTATTAAAACCACTAATGTCGTCAGCAAAACAAATCATAGGACAAATATGTTTGTTACGTTGGAGTTCTTTGTTGCCCAAAGCGTTCCAAACAAAGAAAATCTACTTGCTACTCTGCAATTTTTAAAATTTTAAAACTGCAGATCAAACCTTTTTCAGGGTTCATGGCAAACTTCATTTTTTTCTAACGTATCCGTGGGAGATTTTCACATGGTGACTGGACGACATATCACAGTGGAATACATGAATTTGCTATCGCCTGCCCGATACATGTTTTCAGAAAAATTACGATCAGATGTGGTCGAGATCCCGTACGCCTCACCGGGTATTTTCTATACTTATGTATATATTACTGTTGTGTATATTAGTCATTGTCATGACAGTTTGAATGCATTATTCACAGTAATTGACTGCCTTGAGCAATTTGTTCGTTCAGTAATACAGCTCTTACGAATATTTATAACCATATTTTTTCACACAAAAGTTCTATTGTCTTACTGAGGAGGAATGTGGGGCGTAGGCTAGTATTATAAATTAGTATCAAGGATCATAATTAATTTGCTTGGTAAATTAGTCAGACACATATTACCGTCTTCCGTTTCGTCAAACTTATACTTACAGTATTGAAAATACGATATCTAAGCTGCATTTAATTTCAATGTCGCCTCCTTTAATACTTGCAGATGGAAGTAACGTCGACGCCAGACTAATACTAATCCTTCCTCAAAAAAACGTCTCCTTCAGATCGATCGAAATGAAGTTAAACGATGAACCAATAAAAATGCTGTTGGAACAGGATCCCTCCGAAAACGTACGCTAAGCAGAAATATATGCAGACCAGCTATACTGGCGTTACATTATCATTATACAATACTATGATAGGGGTTTATGATAAAGCACATGAGGGAGTTTGAAATAGACAGACTCCTACAGTACTGCAATACTGACATATGTTTGCTTATTTGTCTTGGGATGGGATCAAATCCTACTGGGGACCGGACAAAACAGGAATCTTGATATATACCTGAGAGCTCCCGCGTCAAACCCGTACCCGGCCAAGCCCGAGTCACCGCTAGTTAAATATAAATATTGAAGAACTGTTTTCTATGTCGCAGGTGGATATCTATATACCCAAGTTTTCTCTCATTACTGAGCACAAGCTAGAATACATACTGAGAAGGATGGGTATCAAGGCAATGTTTCAATCAAATAAAGCCAAACTATTTGGAATGGCGGAGCCGAACGAATCACAAAAAGAACTCTACATAAGTTCCACCGTTCACAAAAGCTACTTCGAGGTAAGTTACCGAAGATCATTCATTCACTAGTATGCTTTGTATAATGTATATATGTATGTATGTAGAAATGTTCTTCAGTTCATACATTATTATATTATTTTCAATGAAGGTGAATGAAAACGGGACTCTGGCAACGGATATCAAGCGACCTTTGAACTCAAACTTCAGTCCTACAGCAGGAAATACTCGAGCGCGTAAAATTCATTTTAACCGTCCCTTTCTATACATTCTTTGCGACAAATACACAGACTCTATACTATTTATAGGGAGATTCAGTGATCCAGCCAAAAACAAAATAACTCGTTAATAGCGGGAATCCGCAAAACGAATCGATGATTCAATATTGTCAGATATTTTTGAGTCAAATTAATGTGTTTTTGTGCGGAACATTTCACGGCGATTAAATGAGAATCTGATCAGGGCTGAACCACGTGATGATTCAGAACGTTACACTTTGGAAACCATGCATAACACAACCACATAGAGCTTCCTATCGCGTGCTCAATCTCGAATTTTATTGTGAAACTCTCTTTTTCGACGCCGTCACCAGAAGGCGGACAAAAAAATAAATGTACAAGTCATAATTCCATTGGACAAGATCTGATAGCAAAGAACGACAACACTTGTACATCTTCTGCGGTTTACGTTCAATTTTCAAGAAAGCTTTATTGATAAAATCGGTCCCCCAGTGTTATAAAAACAATCGATCAGACTCGATGTCCCCGGGCCATTTGTGTAATAAAGGCAAATCAAGGTCATTAAGTACCAAACTGTGGCATCTCCAAGCGTCATATTGTTTGTTATCATTCACGTCTCACCTATGTATAGACAATTGGATATTAAATATAATAAAATAATATATTGAAATGTGCTTTTTGAAAATAATTTGCTAGTTCGTCGTACCTGTGATTTAATCGACGGATTTAGAAATAACCAGGGGAACCTAAAAGCCATAAATAAAAATTGAACATTGAAGCAGACATTTGAATTTTCTTTACGAATTGAACTATAAGACGCTCATTATATTTCCAGCAATCGAGCAGCTTGCGACTTTTAAACGAACAACTCAGTTATAGGGCCGTATTTTAAGACAATTTTATTTATGCTGATGTTATGTCGATTATCAAATTAGAATAAAACAATATTCCGAAAAAAGTTGTGTGATCTTGTTTGTGTTTTTACTTCATGTGATATTTAAAAGAAACTACATATTTTGAATCGCCTTACAATAGGTTTAGTTCACAGTTAATTGTCAGCTATACCGAAAAGATGAAGAACGGAAAACGTGGCAACGTGTACCGCCAGCAATGCTGTAATAGGTTCGGCGAAAACAGACATACTTTGCGTATCACACGAGGTGAAAGGTGCAAACAAGGCGTTGCGACTGAAACGGGTTATGTAGTTAAACTTGTATGGCATGTGCAGTTTTTCTACATAAGATTATCATTCATAAAATTTTGATCTACTGAAAAATAAAAAAGATAATTCGTCTCCGGAAAATGCAATGTTATTATTGTACCCTCGATGTAGCCGCCTGGTAAATGAATACGGATATCACACTTGACAGCTGTTAATACTTTTAATCGGATATAGATGATATCACATAACACATATGTATGTTAATATATACAAGTTGCAAGAAATACGGCGTAGTTGGAGTTAAGGGACTATTTGTATAATTGTATTTTATATTTCATGCAGGTAGATTTATATTTTCTTTTCACACAGAGCAACCTTGGCTCTCCAACAGTTGATATCATTTGCTTTGAAGCTGTGGGTGGAAGCGAGTTCCGCGCACCTTTCATCATTCGCTACGCTATTTGGCTCAGAAACATGCCAGCCGATGTTTTGACGAGTGCCCCGAACTCCGTCTAACCACAGCCAAGTGTGATGGGTTTCCAAATCGTCTACACCCAACCAAGTCGATACTTCTCTAGGTACGACTATTTTACTCAGGATCCAACTAAATAGGACAAAGATATAACGGTACTTCAGAAAGGGGAACCATATTATTTAAAAGGAGAATTGAAATGTAAAATTACTTCAACGTGGTCCTGTTGCGAGCACCGACCGTCACTAGTCTTGCACCCTTATCGGCGCAAAGTTTCTTTGCATCCGGATAATAAAAAGAATATCCAGCACTGTACCAGTATTCGTATCCATTCGGGCCTTTGAACCAACCAGGTCTAACGGTTTCTAAATTGGATTGCAAGCTTCCATTAGCTTCCGTTAATATACTACAGTAACTACAGCTTATTTACAGTAGGCTAGATGAACGGATGTAAGGATATAGCAGAACCAATCCAATTATGAGGTGGATTAACTCAGTCAGATGTAGTCAGCCCCCACAACCTAGGATTTACTCACAAAGTGACTTTTTGCTACATCTACAAAGTAAAAAAATTTAAACATTGAATAGTTTATCATGCCTTCGCTCCCCTTTGTTTATGTCCCCTCATCATGTGATCATTCTACCAAACCACAAATCGTGATGAATAATTAGACGATGGATTCTTAACATCAAACTGACCATATTCCTTCATAAATTACTATTGAAGTTAAATAAAATAGAAATTACTTAGTTCAATGTTCTCAACTTGTATCCTCAAGTCATTTAGCTTCGTAGTTATCTCACTCTTGAAATTTAATAGCTCAGATAGAACAGTAGAATCGGCGAAACCTTGAAAATGGCAAACGCCAGTTAGATGCAGAAGACCGTAATGGAATCCATTGCAATACAGTGCTACAACAATTCCGTAAAAGAGTTATTTGAATCCTCAAAACAAAATTATTGGATAAGATAAATATGGTCGGATTATCTATATAATTTACTTGAAACTTTTCGAACAGTCGCATCAAGGGATCTCTGAAGAGAAGAAATTTTTTCTGGAATGGATCCAGTCAGTTCTGTTAACTTTCTGCGAGATGATGGTTCTATATATCCTTCAGGCTGTCCACAAACTACCAAGTTAGTCAGAATTAAATTAAAAACAACGATAGAAACAGCTATTTTGATAGCCATTGCTATTTTACTTGATTGTGAACCAAACTCGAGATTTCCAATCGCAGCAAACTGATTACTCGTACAGACATATTGTAAATACGCGTGTTATAGGCCAACACCGGAAATTGTTCAAGAAAATTGAAAAGCAAAAAGGAAACCAACGATATAACCGACCAACCGAATATTTTAATCACCAAGAACAGGTTCCAGCAAGGAAATAATCAAATACAATTTCGTTATTCTCTTCGACAGAGGAAAGAAATACAAACATCAGGGAATGAGAATCAGAGAGATCAACGGTCACAAAAATTCTCCAGGAAGTAGTTAAATATCAGAGCGATTTGGTGGCTAAAACTATGGAGACTGATTCAATTTAGTAAAACTTGCAGCCTGCAGAGCCAGATACTGGAGAGACATGAAGCTGATAATAGTTTTCTGGTTATTCATCCATTTACTGCAGAGGAACAATATAAAGGGAGCACTCAATGGATATCTAATGTGCGAGAATTCAGTCAATCTTTCATCCAGGGCTGATAATGAACACCAAGTTGAAAATTATAGATGCTTGAATTTCACGACGATGTTTCAGAAAAACACAGACAGAGTAAGAGGTTAGTGAAATAAAGAACTTCTAGTGAGATAAGCAAGTTATATATTGCACCGATAGAATTTTATTTAACATTAGAATACGAGGCGCAACTTCAAAATCTCACAAACATCATTCACACGTCGAAGCGACGGTTCATCGCAAAAATCCGCAATCTGCAAAAAATATTCGAGAAAGCTGTACGAGGTATAGTAAGCTGAATACGCTAGATGGCGGTAGAGTTCAAATATTCACATATGCCGCCGCTTAGCCTATCGTTTTTATTGTCAAGTTAAGTGATACATTTTCGGGTCGAATGAACTGAAACCCTTCCTATTTATTATAGGAATAAGAAAACCTAGATGGTACAAAGCCATCAACGGTTACGAATACTGGGTAACTCAGCTAACGACAGGAAATTATGATACAGCGAAATATCGGTGCCAAAGACAAAATGCAACCCTTGCAACAGTAGGAATGCGCGATACTAACGTTCGAACGTAAGTGAAAACTATCATTTGGGTTATCCTGAACCTAAAATTGAGCTTTGATTGCTCCATTAGGTCATTCACATAATTATCACGGAATGTGCTCTGATAGTTTTTGTGTACTTTCACTGATCGACAGTCAATAAGCTGCTAGTTTGTTTAACTAGTTTCTGATTTACTTCTAGCGTCATCATAAGGAACGTAATGAGAGAGGCGATGGTTGACGCATGGCTTGGACTTAGTGATCTTGCGAAAAGACACGAATGGAGGTGGGAGGACGGAGTGTTGTCCACCATAGAGAACACGGATTGGGATGTCAACACTGGAGAACCGAACGATTACGGAGGCAACGAAAGATGTGCAGCACTAGCAAGACAACATGACTACAGACTGAACGATGCACCGTGTGGTATTAGCATTCCGGCTCTCTGTGAAAGGCCGTCTGAGATAGGTGATTGCAGAGAAAGGGAAAAGTGAACAATGACTTTTTCAGAATACAATCCCTACCATTTAAATCCAAACCAACCAAATAAAGTAGTTAAGAAATAGTTAAATATTTAAATTACAACTAGCTACCTTCTCTTGCATAAAAGATATCACACCACCGCGGCAAAACTACTATAACAAGGAAATTCAGTTGGCATAGATCGATAGCTGTTTTCATCTAAGTTCCAGTATATCAACAATCCTTAACAAAGAAACAAGGATAACACTTCATATAATAAGTTCATTTCAGCCCATTCGTGAAATGCAACTGCGTATAAACTTATTGCTGTTTGGCAAGCCATTTCAAGGTATTTCAGCCAAAGTGTTGGCCAGGTTTCCTATACTTTTCCCCTAAAAGTTCAACTAGGGCAAGTGCGGCTTAATAAGAGAATTCAAGATTACATCACTCGGAGTTAATGCACCGATTTGGGAAATACATACAATAATCAAATGTTATGTCAATAACATTATCCATTCCTAAATAGCAAATTTTCTCCGGCGCAGGAGAAATTCGTTTGGCGTATAGAAATATGCAATCAATCATACTACCGTTAAGCGTGAGAACCTTACTGGTAGCAATATAATCGACAAATGAATAAAGAAATTCAGGATAAATTAAGAGGCAATCCGACAAGCAACGAGGAAGCGGAATAGAGGCAATATGCAAACTGCATTACACGAATGAAGATCGTTATATGCATTAATAGGAAACATCTTAGTTACGTCAATCAGCATCGAGGGAATTCGCTTTGTCAATAAATAGCTCGGATTATTTCCAATGTTTTCAACCACTAGTGTCTCATTAATCATTGCTCGAGTATATTTAACCTATAACAAAATATGTGGGGGCAGACTGAATGCTATTTATTGTAAATTACCACCAAATTGGGAGCTATCGCCTATTCAGGGTTCAGTGAAACCGGATACGTCTCGAAAATCTAATGTTGGTTTTCTATAAAAGCAACGACGTTCCACCAACCCAATGCTCTATTTCTCGCGTGAGAGCTCTAGCAACATTGGTGCTAGCAAAGAGAATACCAGAAGAAGTACGACGCAATACTCGTAACATTAGAGGTTATTGTAAATGACCTTTGTCTAGATTAGATGAAGTTTACGTCACCTATCTCATTGACCTAGCTCTAGCTCGAAACGCTGACGTCAAATTCGACATCGTCCGATACTTAGTTAAAAGATAGAATTGTTGACATCGATTACCCCATCACTGCCATGTCAATATCAAAGAAGCAGACAATAACAATGTTTTATTCGAAATCTTCCTCAAATATACTAAGGAATATCAATCTCGTATATGACTATGTACGATTTTAGGCAGCAGATTTCACACAGATTAGTATGATTTATCGTATTTTTTTGCGTTGACAAGCAACTAAATAAGTGGTAGTTACTTTACTGAAGAATTAACTAGGAACAATTTTTGCTGGTTCATAATCAGATTAGATAAGCAAGCTTTCTTAGTCGTGTCGTGAATCGCTACGGTTGAAGTGTTTGCTTAAGCAAACGTCAAATAGTAGGGAAGGAATTCAGTTTTGCACTAGTACAGGAGTTAGAACGGTTAGGACGTCAATTGTTTATATTGAGAGAGAAGTTTATATCCGACTTCATAAAAGAATTTTTCGATCCTTTTTTTCCTATGGTAATGCGAATTTAATTGCAATGGAGAGGTATTTTGTACTTAAGTAGCACTGATTATTTCACCAATGTGAAAAGAGTAGACTTTTTGCCTTTTTAATTAGTTGATTTTCAATTGGTAAAGAGATGACCTCCTCCTACACAGAGGTATAGCAGTCCATAACAGGACGAACAGAACTTTCAACACAGTAGAGAGAAGTTACTTTATAGTTGCCAATGATAAAGTATTGCTCACAAAATTTATTTTTAGGTGATATTGGCGCCAAGATAAAATTGGCTAAGTGATTGTGGCAAAATCTGGCATGAGATCAAATTCTTTGCTTCGGGTGGGAACATCGACCTTGAGAACTAACACCGACTGTTTTTTCCCCTACATTTTCGTAACAAATAAAGTTATATTTCTATGCAATAGAAATGTGGGAAACTTGAGTTCGGTAATGTTAACTACAAATGCTACATCTTCATCTTGTAACAGCGCAGCGCAGTTCTCCTATCCTATCGTCGATTGATGACGGAAACTTTTGAACTGTCAGCCATACATAGAAATCGATCTTGTATTCGTAACATAACATGCCACTGGGCTCGCGAGATAATAAAGATAAACAAAAGTGTGTACGTTTCTGTCAGTGGAATTCAATACAGCAAACACTCCGATGGTTATCACAGATTTTGCGGACGACTAAAGCACAGATTTGTCGCAGACTTCTGGTTCCTTTTCTTTCAAGTTCTATCGCATTTCGGTATAGGATTTATTTTAGGCGAAACTCGTATAAAGTGAGATCGCCGAAGCGATCAGTCTTTTATCGGTACAAGACTAATCCAGTGAACATTCCGCTGGTTTAACCTAAGGTAAGCATGCACCAATCCTCGACTAGTGTTGGAAAGTTTAGTATTGTTATTGTGTTATGGGCAGAGGTTAAATGCTAAGTCGGGTCGTATAAACGAAACCTAGCGTTTTTCGTCGGTTTATGTATCACTAGACAAGAGAAGCTGCCAAATTTTATCTTGCGAAGAGAAGTAAATGCAGCATCGCGCTACAATACAAATTGTTGTTGCAGGATTAATTACACCTTAGGTATACGTTTGCATTAGATGAAGACATCATTTCGTAGCGTGTCGAGTGAAGTGGAAAATGCAAACAACCGGAGAATTACAGAAAGGCTTTTTCTTACTATCAATTTGGACTTCGATGTATTTGTATGAATTCGGCAACAGAGGGAACTTCGCAGAAGCGGCTGAGGGTGTTACAGGCTTCGTGAGCGAAGATTTTGACCAACAGGCCATCGAAGGAAACACGGATTCGCCTGAAGGACCGCCGAGCACAACATACAGAAATAAAGGTTCGTATTTCTTAAAGATCTGTATTCATTACTGTAGTAGCCCTTTTTACAACACTACAAAACTTGTTGTTGCTACGAAGCTAAGGAAAGAATTGCTTTGCTGCGAGCGTAGAGGTGTATTAATATAAAAATATTATTTTTTTCACTGCAGCGGTAACTAGTATTCTTATGCCTCCTGTCGAGTATATTCGGTCTCCCACACCGGTGCATAATTACAGACCTGGAGAAAAGAAAGCCAGCAGTTTTGAAACCGGAACGAAAACCTATACTCCGGTAAATCAAAAGAGTCTGTCGACATGTCGTTACATATTTACTGTTAATTCGTCTCCGCAATGCAAAGACAGCGAAGGGGAAAACGCGCATTCCACAATAATGATCACAAGAGCCCAACTTAACGATTACATTACGAGACTGGGCAGGCTTGAGGAAGCCATCTTTGGTTCAATGAACCGTGTAGAACCGAATACACGTGATGATATATCAAAAGACCCCGATGAGTCTATATCATCTACAAGGGATTCAAATCAAACTGTTGACAATTCGGCGATGACTTTGGAAACCATAACGTTACAAATGCGCGAGCAATTCAAAAAACTCGAAGGTAAAATCGAGGAGAGCGAGAAGAACACAAAGGACCTTGAGGAAGACAAAGAGCGTCTCATGCTAGCCCTCAAAAAGTCCACCAACGCCCAAAGAAATCTTATGGTAGGGAAAAAGGCGATAGAGAAAGGTTTGCAGAAAAGCAAAAACGAAAATGCCAGATTGTTGAGACTCAACAGGAATTTAACCGCAGAGAACAATAATTTGAATATACGAAAGAAAACGCTGGAGAAAGTTCGAGATGCATTCCGCCAGCGTAACAGGAAGTTGGAATTGGAAAAAGCACATTCAATCCGAGAAGGGGAAGGTTGTAAAAAAGAAAATAGAATGCTGCTAAACGACAACAGTTTTTTGCGAGTAAGATTTTATGTAAATTAAAGGATGGTTTATTTTTTATGTTTCTTGGATAAAACTCTTTGCTAGAGCAGAACAAAAGATCATAGATATTTCACAAACGATAGAATAATTCGAACTCTTTATTGAGGTTTGGTATAATATGGAATGTAATATGGACATGGTATGGTCCAATTTTTTTTTTCCGGGCAGGACAATTTCGTATTTTTATAAGTTATTTCTTTTTAGATAAGAGTTGGAAACCTTACTGAAGTTGTCGAAAGATATATTAAGCAATCACAAAATGAAGAAGCACTGCACTATGAAGTGGAAAATGAGAAAGAGAAGAATGAAGTGCTGATTGGCGAAAATGTCAAACTCAAGGTAATAATCGTCATTATGAAAGTGGAAAATGTTGGAAATTTATATCAGGAAACATCCTGCAATGTTAGTAAACTAACATCATCCTTCCTGATAACAGAGTAGACTCAAGACAGCGAATGCAACAATCACAGAGCTTGAAAAAAGGATTCCGGAGATACTTCAAATACCCGCGTACGACGAAGCAGAGCACATTCAAGAGGAATCCCTCACGACGCAAGAAAATTTAGTTACGTCTGGTAAGTAATGACAGAGTTTGATTGAGGGACAATATACTTGATTTCTCCCCAACGTCAAATACGATCAATCCAATAACTATTTTGTACTTTATACTACTTGCAACAATTTCAAAGGTCATACCATGCGTAAAACCAAAACGGATATCACATAAACTTCCACAGAGTGCCATCTTTTGAAACTAAAAGGCGATAAGGGAATCATATCGAAATTCTATACCTAGAACATACAAGTATATCAACATCGTTGTCTGTTAAGGTGACATGACAGTTATGGAATACAATTTCTCGTGCAACTCGAACCATTTATTATAACCCCTATTCTTTATTAATGTGTCATCCAAGATATTTCATTGTTATGTTAAGTACGGACGTGTATTATAAAAATAACAACCGGGGAGAAATGCTTCCAGGGTTCACAATTCTACTATTAGCTTCCCAATCGCGGTATGATATGCTTACTATACCTTGTAATAGTAATGACACTTGCGTTTATAGTTAGAATGGTATGATTTTTCCTTGAGATACTAAAACATCAGTGATAAAAATAATACTGGGTGGTCTGTCGCAGCATTAAATCTACATAAGCAGTAAATAAAAACGACAGCCATGTAAGCTTCTAATACGAATCCCAGCCGATCAGTTTTAAAGTCGTATCTTGTAAATTAACGAACCGAATGTTTATTTATAGGCTATAAGAGTAGACATTCTGCGGAGAAAACGTATATTCTCTGCCTGCAATTTTGTTATAAAGAATATGTAACACAACATGTTTTTAAATAAGAATCAAATACTTTTTTGTAAGATGGTTGCTAATCCGATTTAGAGATAGTCAACTAGTTTTGGCAGTCGCCTCAATTCTCGTAGACCGTTAAGTGATAATATTTACATGAAATATAAATAATATACATATTTTATTAGCATAGCTAAGGGCGTACCAGCATAAAAGAGTCCATTAATATCAATGGACAATTTGTCTTCATTTTATATTTATTTCTACTTATAATATATTATTTAACCTAATTATCAACAACTATCATTAACAAATAAGGCCTCTTACTGCTCTATAAATTCCATAGAGCTTCATGCATTCATCACCATGCCAAAACTCATATCTGCATATAAATATTTTGCTGAGCTTCTCTTTAACGTAAATTATTAGGTATTTATTGTTTTTGTTTTTATTTTAACTTTATTCCGCTTTACAAATACAGTAACCGATCTTATATTTTAGTCGTAGGAGGCCCGTCGTAACTTGGAGGCTGTCCATTATAAGCATCCATCTTAGCTACTAAGCTACAACACTCCTTATTGTCTGTCACCGGTGGAGAAAATGGAAGAAACTTTAACTTACTCACTTTCTCTACTATAACCCCATCCATCTTTATAATATTAACAAAGCGAAAGATCCGTACCTGATAGGATTCAATATGGGTTTACTATGTATGCCTAAAGTCATATTTACGTTAACGATAATGACAGGGCATAGCGCAGATAGTACGATAAATCGAACAGTACGACACTATCGAATTTAAATTTCATTATGGCTTCGGTACATCACTGATACAAATAATTACTCGAGACAAATATGACTAAATATTAATACTAACAGTGTCACAGTGCCTTTGTAAACCTTTCACAACATTTCTGGAATTAACCTTCTCGCGAACCAATATTTTAGATCATTCGCTGTATTTCTGTCACGGCGCCACATAAATTTCTTCAGCAGGTGTGTTCAAGCTAGTGAAAATCCATGTGAATCAAAAGATTCAACTGGGACTGAGCATGATGGATAGCCGTCTTTTCACAATCGTGAAAAACACTCTCGACATCGACGACCTCAAAATCATTGTGCGATTTTTTTTACTAATTCCATCGTAACCGCATTTGAAACAGTATTAATGTTGACAGAAAGAAAACCGTTCTGCTACTAGAGCGTTGCTTTGTCGGTGGAGATAAAAATACAACGCGAATACTTCAAGTTAAATTAACCGTGTTATAGTAAAACCAAGTCAACTAATTCTCGTACACTGATTTCACTGAATGATGACAAATAGCGAGGTACAAAATAAAACTCTGTTTTAAGATTACAAAAATGTTCGAAGTCCAATGCAGAGAAAAAGCCTCAGAATAACACTTATTGCACTAAAAGTCATTGATAGAACTCTGTTGTATAAATATATATATACTGTATGCATATACTACAACATAATGTACTTTATTTTCAGATGTTCGAACCTCACCACGTACAACCACCGCATCAAACACCTCATCATCGCGTAAAGCGAATGATTTTGCGTGTAAGTATTGAAAATTTAATTCCAGACTTTGAGGTTTGTTCAGGAACGTATTCAAATCAAGATTTTTATTATATGCGCTAAAATCATTGAAAAGGTTTTAAAATCCCATTTTAGTCATAATAGAAAACCTCTCAGAATTGACACATTGCCAACAGTAATGTTATGCCGAAATAATCCCTTGGCATAGAACATGTGTTCGAGCGCGTTGCTGCTATTATGAACGCCTGATTTGTTCTAAGTTATTTGAAATTTTCTAAGATTAGAATATATGAAGACATGAGTACCTCATGTTCAACATGCTCTCCTCAGAAATAAACCACTAGATTTGTTTTTTTAAACCTCATACAACCAACACCTTCAGGTCACAACACTTAACCATAGAATATTTAATCCACAGATTGCGGCAAAATCGTTTCGGTTATCGGGCCGGAAACCATCAGAGAATCTCGCTCATTTTTGGAGAGGTACGGGGTGTGGATGACCGATCCCCTTGAACTTCTTGGAGAGGGGAAAGTATGGGCGATAGACACGATAAGGGAGAAGGTTAAAGAGGTAATATTGGGTACTTGTCGATAGATCGACAATTACTGTAATAATTACTGTAAAAAAATAACCGCGGGGAGGGTTGTCAAATGCCACAAGACAAAACACGGAATACTCTATATGTGGGTCTGTGCTTTACGTACATATCATAAACGATTTGGTGTATATGTCTTAATATTGTTTGGTCCTGTATAAGGTTTCTTCACTGTACTTCACTGATCGTTTCAAAATATTTTTGATTGCATACAGCTGAAACAATTCTCAAACTTACGAAAATTTATCATGGATCAACCTGAGATGGTGATCATGTTACCAGTGCCGGTTGAGAGTACCGGTGGATTAGTTTACAATGGAAGTTTCTATTACCAACGTCGTAATTCAAGAAAATTGGTGAGGTAAGCCAAACATGTGTCAATTTTCTAATAATTTAGTTTGATTCATTTGACAATAGTAATTTAAACTGGTCAAATTTGGTGATGATAGTACTGATAAGTCTATATAGATTACGCAGAATCGGTTTAATAATATATGTGTGCGTGGTTGTATCGAACTATTATCGGTACGATTTGATCGTGGAAATTCTGGTTAGGAGTTCATTATTGCGGCCATTACTCGCTGTAACTGATGCACAAGGACCGATAAATATTTCGATGCATTAATCATTTCAACAACTATCTGGTACTATTTTTACCGCATTGTTGTTGATCGAATTACGAAGTGACCCGAGTAACACGAATAGGCGTTCAAGATTCCAATCTTCCGTGTTAATAGGACGTCGGAATGCGGTGGTTTGAAGGTCTGTCGATTTCAGATGAATAAACTGTAACCATAAGCCGTGATAGGAATAACACATCAATTCCAATTCAGCATATCCAACTTGGAATACCGTACGAGATGAATTTATTCCAACTATATTTTACTTCAGGTACGAAATAAAGTCAAAAACGGTTCTAAAAGAACGTCCGGTACACCACGCGGGCTTCCACGGCATGTTCGCCTATCTTTGGGGAGGTTTCACTGACATTGACCTTGCCGCAGATGAATACGGACTTTGGGTAATATACAGGTAATGAACCGGCCATATATTGGTATGATTAATACCTGTTACACAATCATGCATATACGTAAGTTATGGCTCAACGCTGCTACTCTCCAATAGCACAAGGCAGAACAAAGGAAACATTGTTATCTCAAAGCTCAATCCAGTCACACTAAGGACATCCTCTACAATGAAGACTTCAATACCGGTTAGTAGTCGAAGTGTTCTATAAGTAGCAAGTTACTCACCACAAAGCTGGAATGTCTGAGCAACTCTGAGCAAACATTGCATATCAAAGGGACATGGACATTATAGATAGTCATCACGAAACAGAGTTTTATTACTTCTTTGTTATCGCCTAAGCTGGACGCTTCATTTTGGGTAAAGACACGTTCACTTGTTTGCTAACCACCTCTTATAAAACACTTCAAGCTTGTAATTAATATTAAAAACTGGTTTAATAGGCATTTACCTCGAATGTAACCGGATGGAAATAAATCCTAATAATCGCAAACAACGCGGACGAGTTTAAACCGGTTATGACACGTAGGTAAAGAAATGTGGGGGTCGCCTCCGGTGCGGAAACTAGTGGTAGGGGGTAGATTTGACAAACGCAAGTAAACAAAAGTCAATACAAGACGCCATAGATATTTAGCTTAATGCTGTTTGAAGGTTAACTAATATTATGTGTTTCAGAAACGTCAAGTCGCAAATGCATTTATGGTCTGTGGAGTGCTATACACAGTGGATTCTTACAATGCACCAAACGCTTCCTTAAACTACGCATACGATACTTCCACGAGAAGACTAAGGAGGATATCCATACCGTTCATTAATGAGTACAGGTGAAATTTACACTAGTTATTGGCAGAGTAAACTCAGCATTTCAGAGTTCAGAGTAGAATTTTTTTTATCTTACCCCTTGACTCAAACACACACAGGTACAACGTAATGATTGACTATAATCCGCGCACTCGCGAGATTTTCTCGTGGGACAATTCGCACCAAGTCAAGTACTACGCTAAGCTGGACAAATCCCTTGGAAGAATTCAGAAAAACAGTAACGGCGTCGATAGCACAACCGCTTGAAAGACGAGAGGAGGGCTCACTGAACGGCTATTTACATATGTACAAATGTCGCCAATAGCCAAATGACGCTGATGAGACAATAGACTTTACCATCTGCAAATAATATTCGCTAAGGAAAGTAGCTTTCGCCTTTAATTCGCTATTAAAGAGCGGACCAAAGCGAGCTGTCTAACGACGATTGGAACAGTATATTCATTTTTTGCAGCATTCACACCTTGCTGTTTTTTAAGTAGGATTATTTTGATTTGCTTTCGTCAGTCGGACACTGTTAAACAAGGCAAACACCCTGAGGGCACACACGAAGAATGAAACGTTCATGCAAAAGAATATTCTTAGCTAACGTAAGGGTTGTAAATCTTTTGAATATCAAAGATCCCGTGCTCTTGAAATGGGAAATTGAAGCCGCGTGGGGTCGATAACTTGATGACGGAAATAGCTATGATACGGTATTCATCAAGACAATTCATATAAACAATAGCAACTTTTGTATTGGTCCTTCGATGTGAACATAAAATAAAGTTTGTCTACGACATCTTGCCGAGAAAACAAACAGTTCGTATCGTGATGTGGCCGGTAATATTGACAATGAATGGTTCAAAAGTGACTTTATATATGAGCAAAACGGCCAGCTGTTCAAGGTTATTTGCATCAATGAAAGAACGCTTTGTCTGAATGAAACGCAGACCTACCCAATAGCATCATCGAGTTTAATTACCGCCCAGTATTATTTAAAAATATATATATTATATGAGTTTTTATGCGCATTGCATGATTAAATTGATGGGAATCGTCAAATCGTGTTAAATGAGATTTGACAGGTATTTGTGGAGGAAGCGATGATCTCGTAAATGGAGGACGTGACATTCCACTAATGGTTTTGCTGCTTCTGCTTCAATAACGTCACACTAATGAACTTTCAGAGTTTATTGAGCTAATAAACTTTAATGAAATGCTTAATGGAATTTTTTGAACACTGTTACTTTGCTTCTAAGGGGAAAATTATTTTATACAAAAGAACTAGAGGACATGACAATGTGAACATCGTTTCTACTGAATACATAATTACTTCACTAACTTCTACCAAATTCCTCGCTTGCCTTTGATAGTATTTTAGGAGTGTATCTGTGATTGGTGATGCATGATGCTTTCAGTTACGTTTTTCGAATTTCGTTTGATGGTCGTTTACATATATATATTTTTACATATAGAATATTTAAAGATAGAGGGGATTCTAGTGAAAAGGTATTGTCACCATCTATTCAGTTTATTTGAATCATTGCACAAATGTCCGCTGTTCAGAAGTCAATATTCTCAAGTGTAACAACACACAATGATTGTAAATACATGGTGGTACAATTTCTGCTATTAAACGCATTTTTTTTAATTATCTTATCACTCTAGTCTATATAATACGTAATCTGTATCCATATACAATGGAACCTCGGTTTTCGTTAATAATTGGTCCTTGGGAGCTGGTCGAGACAACCGCACTGTGCGAAATACCGACGCTAACTGATAGGTCCAAACGCATACGGAAAAGATTCAATCATCTTATGAAAGAACTACAATTAAAATATTAAATAACCGCAAAATCCCCCTTCTTATTCTTGAATGGCCGCGTATACTAGCGAAGTATGGTATATTATTAGCCTGTCTCTTATTTGCAGAATAATCGATGTTCAGCAAACTATATACTGTACTGTGTTTCAATCCGCTAGATGACGATGTTGCACTTACATTGAACCAATTCAGCGCCGTTATATCTAATGATGACAGGAAAGAAATCTAAATGAACCTTGTACAAAAAGGCTAATCAGGTGTTGACTGATAGCAATTGACAACCAGCGAAAATATTCATTACCTCGGTCTTACGCTCCAAAGCAAATACATATTGAAATAGAGATGTGCGCGCGATTCAAGCGAAAGAACCAAAACAAAGATTAAAAGGCAGGGAACTGTCAAAATATTGACAGTCGAGAGTATAATTGTTACAAAAGACCGATTTTGGGTTGGGCATAGTTTAACTTCTCAGGCATGACCCGTATTGCTGCCTTCTCACACTCATAGTAGTCGGGCTAGAGCTTCACAGAAGAGTGGCAGCGTTGTCTCATGCCATCAATACGACATAATAAATCAGTGAAAAATACTACAATCCTTAACCAAGAAAGATTTAAAATTATCGATTCAGCATTTCGATATGACTGGGACAATATCCAAATGGATGAAGATGATATATGAGAGACTTGTGATTGTTTGTACTCATGTGATTAGGTTGACGAGTCCCAATAAACTAAAGCCTAGTCGAGTAAGTTGATATGTAAGGTACACTTCTGAAACCTAATGAGGTAAAAACTTTCTTAAAATCATAAACCAATCGAACATCACTATTGGTAAACCAGTGCGAACTACCCGTGGGCTACAGAATACTACACATTACCAACACCTAGGTTTTGTTGGGATAGGCAATGAAAACAATAAGTCGTGATCGCGTGTAAGCTACAACAACTCCCAACAATATCAAAACTTAGTTATTATAGATACAACCACGCTCGGTTATTGTTTCGGCCAACACTACACTACAACACCAAAAGATTACTTTATATTATTTTAGAAAAACTTCAGCACGCACATAGATATGGATAAAGCAAATGGCTATACAAAAATGATGGATATTCCTGAATCTAATGTAAGAAAAACCAGAGACAGAAAAAAATAGTACACGAAACTCGCTGATATGCACGGTATATGTTTGACCAGCGAACAACAGACTGACTTCTCGAAATTTGTTGTGTAAACAGAGGGAGATTATAGAAGATTTGGGACTATTATCTTGGATGCGTGGCTTCTGAGTTCCTTTCTACGTTCACTTCATTCTATGCTAGACCTGCGCCTTCCGTGATATGCTTAATGCCTAATCCAAACACCTCGCACAATACGCGTGAGAGACATTGTTTGCGGTTGTCCACAAATGAAAACAGCAGTCTTTCGAGGGATTTTCGAACAAAAAAACTTTCTCCTTATTGTCTCAAACAAAACATTGTAAAACTTCCGATAAATATATCTTCGATAGGGTTCCTACCCAAACTTCTTCTGTCTGGGCAAACAAACCGACTGTCTCGGGTCGATTAAGTAGCAAAGATCTGTGTACACAAGAAGGCCTACTCTACTGCGCTTTATCTGCGCAATACACGAAGGGCTTTTAATAGAATCATCAAAAAGGGGGTCATTTTACAGCGCTCGCATAGAAAATGGTTTACTGCGACTACTAAACTTTAGGCTTTAATTCCAGGTTAATAGAAATCGCACGAGCAAGTTGCTTTAAGTAATGGTATCTCAGCTGTCTAAATCAAGACATAATCTCTAGTTTAATTTTCCATCCTGTTTGCTCAGATTTATCAAATCCGTTCCGCGCAATGGAATTCCAATCCCGTGAAAATTCCAATGTGGAGTAGGTATTCCATCATCAAAATTGAAAAGCTTGCTGTCAAGAGCTCAAACTCGGCTCCTATTTGCCATGCTCAAAATGAAGTTGGAGCTACCAATAATAGAACCTTAATACCAAGCTGGGTTGTTTGACTTGGCCTATCATTCCCCTTTTTATTGTACCTGGACTATACAACAGGAGCAATCATGAAATATCTGATGGAAAATGAAAAGATCCGAAGCAGTTTGATTAAGTCCTAATCAATACTGTAACTTCTACCCAGCCATTATTCGTACTGTTCAAATTGGTGATTTTTGTATGATTTCAAATCGAGATCTCATCCGTCTATTTCTCGCATTTGTTTACCATGGGCATTATTCCTCGACTTGTTGGCTACTGTCGGCTTATCTGTCGAGAGCTTGTCGAGATTTTATGACAGAGAAATCCCTTAAACCTATACCAAATCCTCATTAGCAATTACCGTACTTCTCGACAATATAGTGACACTCGAGGACCCGGAGGAATTCCATATGTCGTAGATCTAACAATGGCAGTCATGTATAACAACTTAATACCAACGGAATCATCAACAAATCCTCCTTGTCAATCGTTTCAATCCCACAAGAACATTGTAATGATGTAAATAGGTCATAAAGAAAAGTATAATCTGACTGGATTGCCTATACGTCTTGAGCCAGATTCACCCACCAAATCAGTCTTCTCGCTCGTGACTCGGCTTGAGACGGATTTCATTCTACTCGATGTATTATTGGTAACCACTAACATTGCTGGTTTTACTTTATCTCATCACAAGAATATTCAAGTGATGATATGTAGGTTAAATGTATCATACTGAGTTGACATTAGTTAAGATAATATTAAACAATTTATATCACAAACGATAGGTGAATCTCAAGAATATATAGATTTGAATGATCTGCGATGCGGGCGTGACTAACATTCTTCAAATCTCTTAAGATTTAACATTTACCATGTAACATGTAACACCGGTAATAAAATCATTGCATTCACAATTCGTGCAACAGATAAGTCCCCAGAGTCCTCTAATCACACTTCATAAACGCATTACATGTCCTTCAACTGTTTCAGCTTTGACCTTTTGTGGGACAACATACAGTATCTCAGATTTCTTATCATATTACTATGGGAGTAATAGGTTGATTGGGGTGTGATTCATTTATACTTTTTCATACAACAAGAAACAGGGGCCTTTCTATACCTATATCCGCCAGGGGGGTATCAGGGAAAGAGCGGACGAAGAATTCCTATGGAAAATAAAGTTTACTCATCGTTAGTTATTAAGTGATGCCACAGCAATGACTCACACCATTTATAGAAATATTTTATAAAGAGTACAATGATAGACTGATGGAATGCTGACATGTTAGGCAATGTTTTCTCATCCAATTCATCATATCACAAACGATCATTGTTTTTTCTCGAGATCAACGACGCGGGCACTTTGCCAACTAACATTTATATAACCAGAATGGGCTGGATGTGGTGTTTGAGGTCACGCATACTGAAAGAATTGGCGAGTGTCGAATGATAAATGGAAGTGATTCTGCCATCGTTATCTGGGGCCGCGTGTTTCCCATGAGATATACCAGGTAACTAACTACACTAAGTAACACTGTGTATACTTAGATGAAGGCGTTACTTCATAAATATACGTTACATAGCAACCTCTGTATAGAATACAGTTATTAGTTATTATATATGCTATGATTAGGTTATTTGATGGAATGTCAGTAAAGTTACATCATAGTCATATACATACATTATTTACCAATATATCTAAACTGGTAATAAAAACATGACAAGTGTTTCATTACGAAGTCATACAAGACTTACATAATCCAGCTACAGAGATGTACGTATCTAACCCATACTAGAATTGCGACATCTCTCATACATGAATTTTTCCTTCCTAAAGTACCTACATGGACATTTACTTTTCATTTTCCTATTTAGTGTAAAACGATTCACAGTTGTGACGTCCTACTACAATTATATCAAGACATTTAATACTTGGAACGAGCCATCGTACATTGATTGTTTCGTTCGATATGTTATTCTGACGGCTCGGGCTCCGAGGCATTCTTATAGAAAAAATAACGACGCCCCGACCTGTGCCAGGATACCCCAAGTCACTACGCCTAATTTAGTTCAAATCTGTCAAATTGTGTGGTAGTGTATAGCGAACCAATAAACAAACTTCCTCTTTTATATATATATAGATAGATGAAGATGAACCTGGCCTGTAGTTAAAGGCCTACATACGAATACAGTGGTACTATACTGTAATTTATTTCCTTGAAATAACTCGATATTTGTCGGAACTCAAATCGATTCTGTCACGGCAACTTTCCGCAATAATTGACACAAATACTGAATTATATTCTCCGGCTAGCAGGCGGCCACCATTGCAGCAAAGCCCGCGTGCAATCCGACCCCGTGTGATTAATGGAATTTCAGTAAGTATTAGCGTCCTATTTCGACAGAGTAAATGTCAATTGTGACGGTATTCATATTAAATATTGATACCGCGAGCAACGTTCGTGTTAGTGTTTTGATTTGGTTAATTTAGCAAGATCATGCAGAGCTGCGCGGAGCTGAGATTGCGGTTTGGTGTCAAACAAACTTTCTATGGTTGAAAACTCAACTATTTTAAACAACGCCGCTGTGTGTGTTTCGGCAGAGAAAGTAAAAGTGGCTCTGGTGGATTGCAAAACAGTCTTATGCTTTTTATTATAAAGAATAGATCGTAGTATCTTACTTTTACAATGCGCAAGCTATAGAGTGGAGGTTTGGGACATGGCCGGCGCTTCCATTAGGCGATCACATATGATCGTATAATTTTTCCTGAGATTAACGTACCTTTCACCAGATAAACCGGTCCTTCACTGGAATTTAAAATGATAGAACTTTCAACGTAACGTAGTGTGGTTGATAAGTTATTTAAGTTCAGACACAATCCAATTACTGGGAATATGACGATCTCAGTAACGTATGAAGCACTCATACTCCAAATGCCAATATTTAAATTGAAATGAACCACCTTCTTTTTAATTAGCAACCCGTGTTGATTTGTAAATATTTGATAAGAAATCTTATCTGCGTATGTCTATGTCCGGAAAATAATACAATGAGAACTACGCAGCTTCACCTTTCCAAACAACTTCACATTATTTACCTACGTTACAAAACTAAGATAAGATATAGACCAAACGACCATGAGTAACCTTCAGTAAGAAGTAAAACTATATTGATTGACTACGTCAATGTCTGTGTTTTACGTGCTTTGAAATATTGAATCAGATTTTCCCACATTCCCGTTACCATCTGTACGCCATCTCAATCTTTAGCATCCAACAGCGTTAAGCGGAACTTTATCTTTCATTGAACGTGACTTATCTGAACTACGTACCGTAATCGGTTACTGTGAAAACGATGGGACTAAAAAGGCAAGGAGTAAAAGTAAACTCACGAATAATAGAGTCCCCGGCGTTTGCCCTCCGGGAGATGGTCTCCTGCTGATTAAGGGAGGGATTTAAACAATAAAAACTTTCTCGCTTGGTAATTGACTAAAGTCAAACTGCTGACGTGATTAGCCCTTTCGGAAATAATTTTGCAAATCAAGTTCAGCTCCGGGATTTGCTCAACAATAGAGAACTCAAACTGCACGTGTGGTTATTAGTCGCTATCTCGTTAATTGGCCATTTCTTTCGCAAATGCCTTTATTCTTCCATAAAGTTTACTAGAATTCTATTGGTCTGGTGTACAGTCTACATTTCCTTTAAAAGAACCCTGTATTGTATTTAACGAGGAAGCGGTAATTAGCTGTACAGGAAAGACAAGTTCAACGAGAAATCTATGGAGATAATTTGACTGAATTATGACATGTAGCAGGCGTATAATTGCAGGCGCAACGTGACTTCTATTGTCCATATTGTATTTGCCAGGTGTTAATCGCTTCAATTGACCATTGACAAGATTGGATTGGGGGCGTGCGGCAGAGGTAATTAAGTTATCGGAGACACCCCGTAAAAGTCGTAACGATTTCCGCATAGGGTTTTTCGCTATAACGAAAAGAGAATATCAGGAAGACAAACAAGCGCAAGACAAAACAAGTATTCATGTAACTTTAAAATAAATACTATATTATTTTAGGTAACGGATAATGAGAGTTAACGTTCACGCAAGCGGCTACGTACGTACTAAAAGCTCATAACTTTGCACCTGTTTTCAATAGGGTAGCTATCTAGGCCCGTAACCATCCTAGCTTGGTACCAGGCGCAGAACAAAATTACGTAATATAATGTTTGAAACAATACATTCAACCAAAAACTCGCACCAAACCAAAATTAATTGCACGTGATCGTGAGATTGTGAACTTGGATAATAGCTATAATTTGCAGTTACAGGTCTATGAAAAATACTTGCCATGTAACAAATTCGAAATATGGTCTGTCATTAAGTTAAATTTCGATATCAAAGGCGAAACTGAGTAGCTCAAATAGTTCATAATATTTTTCTTCGCTAAAACTAACTTCGTGACGAAGAAAATAATTATATGTGTTGCGGAGCGAATTCAGCACTTAACACACATTCTCTTACCTGCTATAGATAAGGAAAAATAAATCGTTAGAAAGAAAAAAAGATCAGGCACCAATATTATCGTGTTTATCTGAAATAAGTATACAGTCATATATGCTGAAATAGAAAATGAATTTCCATAATCAAGATTTTAGGAAGAAGGGAGAAGAAAACAGTTATCATTTTCCCAAATCCTAAGTTAACGGCACATCGATAAGTTTATCCTAAGGGTGCGACTGTGCAGCATTTCACTCGACTTTCACAGCATTAAGTTATCGCAAGGAGAAGTCTGAAGCTGCGAACCTAGTCTGGACATGTGATTAATTAGTTAATCTGACTTGCGAATATCGACGGTCGAACAACAGAAGCAGTACTACGACGACAAAGACCATTGCAGAACGCAATGTCGTCTCCGCATTGTCTACGACGAAACTATGTCATTGCGCGTTCGTAATTGAACGAAGACAGATGCCAGATCGTTAGCAAATTGATTTCGTAGTTTCAGAGTAAAATCATTCAGCTTGCGGTTCCCGAGAGATGAGGATTTGTGGAAAATCAAGTAGTTTCAACTTGTATAACACATATTTATTTGTTGTCATATCTAGGATAACTAGATATGAGATCCTTATGCTAGTAGTGTATTTAGTCAGTTGGTCATACTCATAGCACAGTACTTTCAATAATGCCGCTTTACAATATTACACGCAGATTAGTAGCTTGTGTGTATTACAATATAATTGTATGTAAACAGGTAGTCTCAAAATTAATGTCCATCTTTCTTTTCGTCCAATCTCAGCAAAATTTGACATGATTCAAAAGCAGTCTTGGAGAATTATTTTGGTATTGTCGCCATATTAGCATGAATCCATTTCAAAGTTGAATACCAAAATAATTCTCAATGCTTGCTTCTGATTTATATCAGAGTTGGCTGAAATTGAATGACGATATGTGGAGAAACATATTATATCAACTAGATTATCAAGCAGCGTATCCGAACGATAGAAATACGTGAACTCAGACTGAGACAGACATGTATTACAATTTTGAAAAGATTATTAAATATTTTTATCTTGATCAATTTTAAATATTCATACTTTCTACTAGAACCTAGAAATTTTTTTTTTCGTAATTGATCTTATCGCTCTCACGTAATTGTTAGCGAACTGAAAGTTTAGAAAAATTTGCAAACAAAATACCACTCACTCAGATAATATATGATACATATATACATATACGTTAAATATTGGACTACAGTGGGTGGTAGCTAACCAGAAAAGATTTCACACCGTGATGAATGGCGTAAAGTATCTAGTGACAGGGAGTCCCTGATACAGTATAGTAGCGCCTCATAGTAGCTACAACAAGGTGTCAGGTAACTTGTCAAACGCCTAAGTGCTATAGGGTTATGGAAGAACATCTTAACTACCATGTAAGAACAACGAGATCAAAGATTTCCGTCTTTAAATACGAAATATTATATAAGATTTATATTTAGATCAAGGGAAGGAAAGTAAATTCGCATAGTATCCCACAAGTTGTGAGACACAACTAAGGAGTAAACAAACCGAAGTTGTGCTAGGTACCATAGAATAAATATTTGGGTGAGCAAATGCGAATTACTGTGTAGTTGAGGCAAAATAATACGAAACTTTGAGATCAAGGTTAAGATAGATATTTTAGGGAAATTTTTACGTATGGTAAATGGAATGGTGAAGGGATTTAATTCTAGTTTAATACTAGTTTATTGATTACAGTATATGAATTCACTTTTACCAGTCCTTGAACTGAATATCGAAACAGTATAAGAGTATTAAAAATAAATTGTAATTATAAAACTAAAGATTCAAGTTGAGGCAAAGTGGAATGCAGAGTCTGAGTCTAATTGGGAACAGAGTTATTTTTACATTAGGAATTTCTGCGTTAAAGCGTTTAAATGGTAATTGTATATTATAACAAAGTACCCTATAATAATGGATCGCTATTTGGCAGAATGAAGGGAGAATGAAAAACGGTGTAATAAAAGAAAATCTCTTTTTAGAGCCAGCACAACTATCGGCTTTCTTTTCGAATTAAAGTGAAAGCTCTATGACTCAGTTCTCGTAATTTACGTGTGTTAATCGGCGAAAACGAACTTTATATCTTACGGCTAGGAAATCTCCGTCAGAAGTGGTTCCAAGAAAGTACTTTTCGTAAAATACACTGTAGTGTAAATAAGCGGTTTCTCGTCGCTCTGTCTAAGGCTCGAATTCTCGAGTGGAATCTAGATTAGGTAATTTTGTGAGAAATCTCTGCCCTGTGCACGACCGCAATGAAAGGTATATTTTAATCGGACCAGGAAATTCGACGTAACGCATTGTTCCGTTGACGAACCCCCTAATCAAATTTACAATTATTGTACGGGAAAGGAAACACAAATTTACCATTAATCCTCCAACGAAGGGCCTAATTTGGACGTTCCAAACATTGTTGGGTGAGGTGAAAGCTGAGTAGTAGCTTCCTGAGTTGTTTGGTTCTATGTTATTTCGCTTCCTATATTCCTCCAGCTTTTGGCTACTAGGTGGCAAAGGGGTTAAAACGAAATTACTACCGATGTGTATGCCATAGCTGAGTAAATAAAAAATATTTCCGTCTGAGCTTCTTAGAGATAACCTGTATTATTCTGAGCGCTAAAGGGAAGATAAGAGATAGAATTCATATTCCATGAATATACACGTTACATGTTATTTTCATCGTGTGAACAAAACCAGTTGTTCTCAAGCTGATAATACTTAGAACAATGTATTGCGTTTTAGATATTTATCACCCACACGACTTTATAATTAGATGTAGGACCTGTGGCGCCATACGGACGGTAAATATCGTAATAATTCGACGACTCCAATTAACTAACGGACAATTCAACGTGAGAAAATGGACAACAAGAGATTATCTTTTCGAACAAGCAACCCATATATTGATTGATAAGTCAGATAACATATATTACAATGATAATTCTAAATATGTTAAGAAAAGTTTTAACGTTGAACTACAAGAGAAAGGTTCGTTATTCATCGCGCGTTGTTGTTTCATGCCTACTAGGTTATATTTTAAATTGACATTGCATCAGATAAAATCCGTATTTTCCTACAGGCGATTGGAACATGTAGGCAGGTAGGCGGTAGTTAATGTACTATAACTTTATTAAATGCGTCATGTTAAAGTGCCGTTCGAGACGCCGCCACATTTCCGTAAACAACTATACAGTAAATTAAAATAATGAAGAAAATTATCGTGATTCACAAATACTTCTACTGAAATTTCTCACGTTTAAGGATACACGATATACGGATTGTATTATCTAAGTGTACTACAAAGTATAAGAAACATGATTGAAACTAATTCCATGTGTTTTGTTACGCTGTATTACGTAATTAATATCGTAGTATCGGATTCGATTAAGCGTTTATAAATGGCAATAACATTTCATTGCGTCATAGGCTTATGTGATTTCCCAGATGTTTCCTAAACTGTATTTTTGACATCAGCTCAGAGTAGCTTAAAGTTCAGTTTGTGTTTTCTACGAGTTCAAAGAAATATATAAATTTAGTGACGAGGGCAATATTTACGAATATACAGAGATATCCGCCTTTGGTAAACGATAAACAACACTGTATATAATTTGTACACTCCTGCTTCCTAATGCTAACATATAATTTAGTCAAAGTATTTTGATCAACTTAGTTATGAACATTACCAACGATATCATCCACTTAACGGAGGTAATTGCTGGGAAAAATAGATGTAAGAGGTAGTCTAACAACGCTATTATTATACTGGGCGATGTTACATAACTTATAGTTAATAAGGGTTCAGTATTAGGTTTTGCAACGACGACTTAACGAATAGAAGTGTTACGGTATGGGAAGAACATTTATAATTATATGTTGGAAAAGAAATCGAGCAAAAGCAGATAATCTCCAGTTTAAGATCCATACATCACTCAATTTAATTCCCTACCGCAAATGGAAAACAGTTTTGTAGAGAAAACTAACAGTATCAGAGCGTCAATCAATAACGAGCCTGCTGTTGTACACAGAGTTCTTTAGAGTTCAATGCCCATCAAACTGATATTTAAGAGTACGAAATACATAGGGTAGATTTAGGTATTGATTGCCTAATTTTTATCACATTATTTCGCCTATACTGCAGATGTAACGCTGAATAATGGGATATCGGAACTCTAATATGGACATCTGCCCCCATTAGCTAATACGTGTAATCTGTCAGGGAATTTTACAAAGGGACTGGGAAAAGGAAAGAAATTGGAAGTGCAGGAAGAGAGTTTATCAAAGGTAGCCTCCTAAACTTTTAGCAGTAGCAGACGATAACACTAGAAACAGTTTTGGTTTTCACCTAATCTTTTTAGACCTTTGAAAAAAGTATTTGGTATTGACGTCACCAATTTAACTGAGTGTTATTATTCGCTACAGCAAATACAATTGGAACAATGGATTTTGTTTATTATCGCACCAAATGTTCGCAATCCGAACTCTATTCAGTTGTCGCCATTCACCGTACGAAGCGCAAAGCACTACCTAGTGTGGTTTCCTGTTGAGTTCTATGGTTCCTGCTCTGAAAAATGGGTGGTGATGCCTATTATACAGCAAAAAGTCTTACGAAGTGGGAGAAAAGTCACAAAAGTCGGCAATTATGTGACGACAATCTTTATTATGTTGTCAATTAGTCGTCTTCCATCACGCTAAGCACTAACATAAACGTCGCGTTAGATACAATGCAATCTATCGAAAGTCGACTTCGAATGGGCGCTAGGGGACCAAACATGTTCCTCCCATTTGTCGTTGAGCAATGGTTAAAATTCTTGTCAGTAATTACCCGCCGGTTTAATTAATTATCGCATAACTATAACAGTAATGGGCGAACGAGGATCTTCGAAGTGTTAACTGAAATTTATTAGATGACTGACTGCTAATTCCCTGGCATTAAGGAAATTAACTTTTGGAATTTGCGAATGGTCACCAGATGCATGCAAGTTACAGATGGAAGTCTTTTATACTTTGATGAGAGAAGGCCTATACTCCTAACAGTAGAATTGAAAGTATTTAGAGTAGAACAATGTTGTAGAAGTATGTGGCGTATTATAATTGGGATATAGGCATACAACAGTGAGAAATTTGGTGATCAAAAATTTCATGTGAGTAGTTAAAGTCAGTAAGGAGCAAGTGTAAAATTTGTTGTGTCACAAATATTGTTGCACTTAGTAAAATTGCAGATAATGTGATGTTATCAGCTAACCTAGAATACATTTCTATGTACATCTCTCGACGATTCGTATCGATTTAGTTACGCACATCGCACGCCTAATTGAGTATAGTTTATATTTCGTCGTTTTAATCAAGCAGGATATTTGCTAAAATCTAGGGTTACGCGAAAAAACGGTGCCAGCATTCGATATAAACACACTTTCTAATGCGATTTCACAGAGTGTTCCCGGAAGGCTATCACCAAACACAGCAACAGTTCTGATTCGGGGACAAAATTATCGAACGCAATACGACAATGCCTCGTTCAGCTTTTTTTCGAAGTTTGAACATTACTAGGGAACATTAAAAGGCAGTACTTAGGGTTTATTGGAATTCTGTTTAATTATTCATTAGATGGATATCGCTTTTGTATTCAGTTACAGTAATATAATAAAGTACTTGTCCATTTACTACGGCGCTGCTACCGCTCACGTTATGCTGCCCACTATAAATCAAACGAAACTATATACCGAATCTGATATGGGTAAACAGAAAATGCAATTATCATGCACTGAGGTCAGAGTCGGAAAGTACTACAGTGGGCTTACGTAATTAGTTTATTGGAAAACAGAAGTATTTCTGCCAAGAGTAACCTAGCAAACGGACTCTGAAAGTTTTTACCAAAACAGTAAAATACATCAGGATCTAGAAGCAGTAATGGATGTGTATCGGACGACCTTTTGACTTTCTAAAAGATATTGTTTTGCTTTATTATTTATACAGTTTCATGGACCTCCCACAAAGGCAGATTTAATTGTCCGTGTGAACTTAGTTATAATTCGAGTCTACAAAAATAGAATATTTCCAATATCAGTTCACTTGGCATACAGTTAACCAGTTAACCCAGAATAGGAGGGAAAAAATCGAGATTATTAGTCCTGCGTTAAGCTGCCCAGAATAGGTCGTAGAAGCTCTAGTAATGGAATTCTTGGCGAAAGATCCGTATTGTCGCGCCTTCGCATGCAACGGCTATAATAAATAAATCACTGAATTAGTTCGATCGTTTGTAGCGGCTGTGGGCGAAAAGAAACTCGGCGGTGGCCTCGCGAGAGAGGCGACGAAAGAAAAAAAACGTATAGGAACTCCTCTGTTCCGTTCTCGCCATTCCATATTCTTGATTTCTCGGTGGCTGGAGTCGAGGCTTCACGCCGTTACGCTCGTGAAAAGGAAAGTTCTACTTCAGGAGCCATTGTGTGAGATTAGTTCAGACACGGATTGTAACCAAACGGAAGGCAAAGCAGTCAGACTTTTCCGTACAGGATGGGTACGAGGTCCGAAGCAGCACGCGATGGCTTTTAACTTCGAAATGCCGCATTTATTCTACATTCCGCGTCCGCATATATCATTGTAGGAGATCGTCGTTTACATTAGAAGCGTTGTGCCTTGCAGAATTTAGAATTAGAACAAAGATTCCGATATCTAGGCTACGGCTGCACCTCGCGTTGCTCGGTTTTGTTTATTAACTTTTCCACTGGCGTAAAGTCTATAATAATTTGCAAAACATGCTCGAGTAAATACTATGCTGTATTTATTTTTCGTGAAGGTCTGGTGACGGTGACCTTGTATTCTCTATTTTTAATTCTGATCCCGATTTCTTTTTTTTTCAGTTCATTGTAATGGTCGTAGATTGTTTGGTGTTGTGCCATTTGATTTATCTTTGTCTTGTGAGTACAATTTCTTTACTGTAATTCACGATACGTTTTCTGTGGAAAGACCGTTCGGTGTTTTGCATAACGGGCGGATAACAAGGAAGAAGACTACCGAACTTCTAAAGAATGTAATAATTTTCTTCAAGAGTTCACGAGAAAACATAAAAGGAATATAAAAAGAGTGTGGATCATCCTAGTGTAGTCGTCGCTTTTCTGTCTTCATTTGGGCGTCAAACTCCTTGGAAAATTCCCATCGCAAAGGGTGAGTGTTATCGTGTTATTTGGTTTATATCCGCATATTTCCGATGTTGTCAAGGGTCTAGTGGCTCAGGAAATCACTTTATCGATCGCTAAAACCATTCAAGAGGTTCTTTCACGACTCCACTTTAGATCGTCAGTGAATTATATCTAGCACGTAATTATTGTCGTAAAATAACAGCAAACCAAACAAGATCTGTTCATTTCATGGCACGTTATTCCACTATGTACCGCAGTGTATCTGCAACCGCTGGTTATGATGCAAATATTGATTCTATATCGTCGTTGTCCAGAGTAAACACTGGCTACTATTGTTGTTTCACCATTTTCACATTGCATTCTACAGTGCAGGTGGTCAGTTCGCAATTAATCGGTTTAAAAATGCTTTCCGATCATTTTACGACTAAAGCCTAAAGCTACGCTATTTGTTGAATCAGCATTTTCTAAAGTGCAAATGTGGCATTAAGATCACGTGACTTACCATAAACGCTTGATTTAAATCGTAAAGTAACGAAATTTTTACTTTTAATGCCACCCAGTTCCATCACCTGTCAGAGCGCGATGTCTGATTGATAGGGGTGAACGCAGTGCGACGTGAAATTTTAAATTCGCCTGGGCGAGAATCTCCCTAGAATACCTAAACTTACTTTCCGAGAGCTATTGATCGCGTCAAACGCTTCAAAGCGACAAGTATTGAGGGAAGTTAGGAAGACACAAATAAAGGGATGTGTTGCCTCACAACAGACTCGTGTAGACCAGGAGAACGAGGGTAAAACAAAAGACGGGATTTTGGCGGTAAATAAAACCGATCGACAGCAGCTTGTACGATTGCTTTGTCTAGAATTCTTAACGGAAATTGTCACAATAGAGCGACGTCTCGTGGTAGGGTAGCAAAACTTAGAAATCTAGTTCTGTAGAGGTTTTCAAGAACGGATATTAGTAACACAATTACGGCAATATTGTTAAATGAATTAAGTAGATTATGTACACAAATCTTGGTCAAATCTAAATGCTAATTGTGGATCAGCTACTTTTACTCTAGACAGTCAGTAAACATAGTTTTAATTACTTAATTAAATTTATCCAGGATAATGTCATTCTTATCTGCTTGACTTTGGTTAACTGGTGTATTGCTGCTGTATGTATATAATTAATTGCTGTTTAAAATCAATTTCATGTGGTAGAACGAAAACAAACCATTGTACAGTACTGTATAATCATTATTCTGAGCACTTGTGTAAAGTACCTTCTTATACGACTGTACTGGGTCAAAGTTGTTCAAAATAGCTGAAGAGGTTTCCGTGACATTCGCTGGGAAAGAAATAGTAACGCAAGAGGCATTGACAGCCACTTGGATCACCTCGATCTTTGTTATCGAATTTTACAGAACATAATCAGTTGTATAAGGTTTAAACCACTTGATACTCTGGCAAGGTCTAATTAGCATAGCTGATGTGGAAAAGACTTTTACTAAAACAAATATTCCCAACTTCTACTTCCGAAAACATCACGTATGTTTTTATGGAGAGATTTTTAGAAGTTTTTGAAAGATTAAATCTTTGCACTTAGTAAAGAACCATAATAGATACTGGAGCGTTGTTGTCATTTTCAGTGCGGGCTTTATTTCGACTTGATCGATTTCGTCCTAACCCGACACTGTCATTTAATGCTACTGTTTTGTTAGATTAACAATGATAACACTTTCTTTACGGAACATTTGAGAAGACGCTTTCGAGAGATGGCGACTACTGGCGCGTCGTTGTGGTGCATTTACGGACATTCGAATGTATAGTTTTTAAATGGGCAATATATTGTGAAGGCGTAGAAAATAGCATAGCTGTACTAAAACAGCCACAAGAAGCGCTAGAGTGATCTAGATTCTAGAATGAAAGATCACTCAATATTGAAATACTTAATACCGGATGGGTATATTTAAATCACATACGGCCTGAGCACCGCATAGTACGGCCTCGGAATCAGCTATCCGGTTTTGAATTGACATTTTCGTCTGGACTAAGTGGAAGTAATTAAAGCTGACGTCAGTAGAGCCCAAATTAACTTAGCTGTAAACACAGTCTTGTAGGTTTCCAGCTGTTTTTATTGCACCGTTCCCAATCTTGCAGAAGACTTCAAATACATCGCAAGATGCTAAATACACACATACGCTAAGGCGCAACCACATCACGACCACATTACGAATACCTCGATTCATTCGACTGTCACACTACTATCCTTAACTAGCCTAACGCACTGCGTCCGGCCTACTTGACTGTGTATACAAACGTATTTATCCTAAGACAAATGTCAGTGGGGTATCGACATTCTCGTCAGTTTGCTTGAATTTTTCCAAGTACCAGTGCGAAATCCTTAAAAAATAAGTAAATATCTAGTGTGTGAGCGCGTTTTGTTGATACAAAGATTGCTGACAGGAGTGTGCGAAATACATGTTCGACTGTTTCATCGGACACGAATCGGCTGGGAGCTAATGGGAATTAGGAAGACCGCGAAGTGACGAGTGATGTACAGCGTGATAGATACTATACCGGCCGACCTTATCTGGAAGCGCCTTGCTCTCAAGACAAAAGCATATTGTTACGATTCCAAAAAGACATCATTATAGCGATTAGCGCTACAGATTCCCACAGTATAAAACGTAGAGGATAATCTGCGGGAACAAAGATTTAATTGCGTGAATTAATAAGCGAAAATAATTTGATGGGAGTGGATCGGTTTCAACGTAACGTTACGACATTTATAACCGAATTACGAGATGGGAGGCAGACAACTGTCTCTTGAAATCTCGTTGCATTACGATGTAGTTTTATGGGAGAATATCGCAGAAGGTTGTTGTTTTTGTTATTAATTATTTAAGTATGGATTGTAAATCTCCACTTCCATTCAAGGAATCTAGTTGTTTTGAAAACTAAATATTAATGAACACACAATTTGCACGTTGTAAGTTAATATGTACCCAGTTAACGTTAAGTTCAATTCCCAAAAAGGGCCAATGGGTGTCCTAGATTCATATAGGGTGCTTTTATTTGATATTAATTACCAGAAATTATTTTGAAAGATCGAATTTGTTGAGTTTGGCCCATCATAGTAAATTTCAGTCTCTTAGCAAGAGGTCCTTTCAAGACAACTAGCAAAACTTTCCACTTTACGAAGTTGATTTAACTTGCCTACTAAAACGAGCAATCGAGCAAATTGAAAGCTTATCGTTGCTAGTCAAACGGCGACGAACAAAGGCAAATCGACGAGCGAAGGCTCAGCGAAACAAAAGCGAAAGATCGTAAGCAAAGAATTAGTTAACGGATTACGTCAGCGTCTTATACGATCGTTTGCCACTCGGGTCTTCGCTATGCCCGCCTGTCGCGCTCAATGAAAAGCTGTTACGCAAACGCTCGGACGTCAAACTAGGCCGTGACATCAGGATGAAAATTTTATACAATGAAAGGTGTTGTTACAAAAGATCAGAGGGCGTCTAATTAGTCTGTACTTGAAAATACTGTATGTTGATTAGCAAATGACATAACCAGCTGCCAGTACAATGCTTAGTGAATGATTGTGAATAGGTAGTTAGCTACAACAGACCTAGAGGAGACCAGGATCGTTATAATTTTGAAGGCAGGCTAAAGTATACAAGCTTTTTGCTGACCTAGGGTGATTGCAATTTATTTATATATTATTGTATTATATTATTTTTCATACATTTACAAAAGTGTAATGCTTCAATTAGGGGTCATGGTTAGAATTATAGATTAGATTGAGTATTTAGGCTCCCTATTTTATGGTTTGGGAGTAGGTTTATGGACTTGTTTTATTCCTCTTAATAATAAACTATGCCATAAACAGGATGAGTTCACAATTCGGTGATTGATCGAGATGTATTTCTTCCTAAACTTATTTATTTGAGAATGGATGATTAGTGCACTGGACTGTGTAATCGGCTATTTAATGACCGACCAACACAATGACCAGTTAAGAGATTAATCGAGATAATCTGGCTTGTTGCATTTATTCTGATACCCTCATTTTCTCTCCGGGCCAGATCTTATTTGGCCGTAAATCGGTTTGCGTATGCATGACGATAATTACATTCGGAGATCATTATTCGGTCCCATTGCGGTCCCACTTTCCTTCCCGGTTCCTGTACAACAATTAATCTATTTATGTCTGCAAACGAGATGCATGAAGCGAATTGCCGCTTTGATCTGGATTTGACTGTTTATTTGAACATATTGGATCAGAGTTTCAACGGCTTATACGCCTTCTATTGTTCGGTTTTCGCACGAGGGCTTTGTTACGATTGCGCTAGATATCGAATCGACCCAAAGCAGAATTGTCTAATTCTGAAGTCGGTCACTCCCATTGATCCTGTGTACCTGAGCTACTAGAATCCTTGATACGTGAACTTTCTATCACACGAACGATACTGCTGCGCAATGTGGATTTCAGTTCTCACGTTACAGATTTTCAGATTTACGTAATGCACTGGGAAGCCCATCCTCGCAAACGCTAGCTTGAAATGACACGATACGGAACGACAATAGCGAGTCGAAACTTTGGGCCTGCTGCATAATATGTCTATAAAATACGCCAAACAAACCATTTCTCTCTCGTTAAGTTTATTCTAACGACCACTTAGTGTAATTGAATGATTTCAATATCGTCGGAACGATCGACAGTGCTAAATGAAGGCGGCTGCGTTTGAAGATATGTTGCTCAGACGCCACCTATATATATAAAACTCAACTATCAAGTAATAAAATTAACCGTGTATCAACTGACGGGTCGCAATCTAAGTAATATTATGTTGATGATAATACTCAATGAACGGTGTCGGTCACATTTTGAACGAAATTGAATATTGATTGCGATTGATAGGCATTTGTGAATAGAGGCAAATGGATTTTCATTGAGTGAAAAGCAGAATTTTTTTCAGAAAAATCGTTGGCTACCAAATATACGAGGTGATTCGAATAGTGACTCATTCTGGTCGTATTGAGAGGTTTTCCGGCCTGATCATCGTAATTCTGAAACTTTTATTCAGCTATTCTACGATACTAAACGTAATGGGTAAAAGATCGTGTAAAACGCGAATTTCCCGTTACGATTTATAAGACCTTTGACCTCTATTTTGTATATATGGTATTTCGTGTATTGCGAGTTTAACCGTTTCAAATGAATTAAATCGAATTGTTCTCTCCGAACAAGTTCTAATGTTTCTCAGTGATAAAAGAGCGTGACATGACATGAGATAATACAGAAACTTTCAGATTTTACGGGGCCATAGTAACTACCGGGTTAAATAGAAGTTTTACCAGGGTATCTTGTTCTAATCGTTACCAAATCGATCGCGTGAGCTTCGATTGTTTTCTGGTCGAAATCCTATCAGCTTACGAGAGCAACAGAGTATCCAACATGACATGAATAGTCTGTCTTCTCTTTAAAAACGGCTCGTTGTTTTTTTGTGATCTTCTCCAAAGTACAGGCGTTCATTAATTTAATCAAATCTATTTATAACGCGTAGTGCTCCCAAAGAAAACAAAAACTAAGAAAAATCGCAATAAGTACAACAACGAAGTAAATAATCTGACCTGCCAACTAGTGGTAATAACAATTATTTACGAAAAAGTAGAACCAGCATGCTATGAAAACCTCTGAGAGCAAGATGGCATCACAGCGGGGTCCGGGGATCACGTCCACCCGTACCTAGTTTCATTTATTCCAATCCAACCAGAACTATTGTCTCGTACGGAGAATAAGTTACAAATGTTACTACTGATAAATTTAGTGGCAGGATGCAACAGCGATTACAAGGAAATCTATTCGGGGCAATGCTATCAAATGCAATGATCCGCATCACGTAATAATTTTTACTTCACCATCGAATATGGGTCGATAATACAATATTGTATTTGGTAAACCATTTCAGAAAGATGTTAGATATTAAATAAATACCTTAGCATCTCAATGTCTAGACCAATAGAGTCAATCGCTATGAAACATTCTCAGCTTATCACCGGAGGACATTAGCAAAAGATAGTGAGATAGAGATATAGACTATAGTAAAGTTTACATGCTTTATAATAGCAGCCTGAAACGGAGGATACTAGTTCAAATTTTGTAAAGTATTACCAAAGAGGGATTGGATGTTCCACTAACCGCAAACTCCCATTAGATGACATATGGCGGAACATCTCATATACATTTTGAATTATGACTGACTAGAAAAAGATAAACAAAAGATATTGCGGTATTTGGCCGTGGTTCCATGGAAACTATCAGGACCGATCTGAAAACATATGAATCGAGATAGAAAAGCACAGAGTCAAGGGTTGATTCAAAGCGGATCTAGGGTTCGAGATTTTTTATTTGTTTAATTCATAGGCGCCACTCTTTCTAGCGTAATACGTCTGTTGTGTATTAAGCGTGACTTTGAGGTCGAAGGAAGAAACGATAGATTGGGTAAATTAGTTTAGAGCATACGTTGTGTCCGCAAGTATATTGAAAACTGTATTGAATATGTGCGGAAAGTCTTTTTGAACTTTCACCTGAGTAGCAAATTATTTAAATACAAGTAACACTGTAGCCTCAAAGCCTAATTACTTCATCGGTGCATTGTGATTTGTGATTCACCACATTCGAGTAGAAACTAAATTTCAAAATTGCGATTCACCAGCGGGGTCTTTCGTATCGTTAATGACCACATATGATAGTGCGTTTCAGCTGGGGATAAATCTAATGTTACACGACCGAGTGTTGCAATGGTGTTTCCAACCGGTAAGAACAAAACGGGAGATTAACGCTGGAATTGGAAATATTTTCGATTGCGCACTTGTAATCGAAATTCTCACAGAGCAATCGGAAGACTTCTCTAAGCTAAGGGTAAAAATATCGTAGCAAACAGCAGCGCTTCATATATTATACAAACCAGGACTGTTTTTTTACCCAAGGTGTTCACTTGAGAAATTCAATTACAGATACTGTTTCAAACAAGCGTTAATTTATCGTGTTGAAACTAATAACGTTATGGGAATAGCAATGAAAGGATTAGTCTGTAATAAATCCGTGTAATTTACTCATATATGTTCTATTATTCCATGCAGACATTATTCGTTCTTTGTATCTACGATTCGGCTCGGGTATTCACAGGCACGAAACCATACAACTAATTTATATATACAGCTCTTCTAAACAACAGAGCCCGATTTCAACAACATAATATAGGCGTCCACTGTTCGCGATAGCAAAGGATACTTTTAATACATTTGAAATAACCGAATAAGAATTAAAAGTCACTTTTCTCGAACTGAGATTCGTATGCTTCCTGGTTGAGGTTAATAAACAGGCTATTAGATTCTGTTAGCTGGGAATACTTTCTATAGTTACAGTCATTTCATATTTGGAAATTCATTATCTTTCTATACAATGGGCAATGGGTTATTTGATCATGGGGTCTCCTAGTTGAGTAGCATATCAAGTCGTAAAGTTAAGGGAACACGAGAAAAGCAGTCGTGGAGCACTATTAATATATTGCATAAACAACACGTAATATGTGGATGGGTGTGAACCTACGAATATGATAATATAATTATGATTGTTTATGTAGTTAATAGTAACAGTACATTGGCAAATTATATTTTGGTGCCACTTGTGTTGTAAGAATCCAAAGAGGTTGCAAAAAACTGGGCCCATTTAGAACCAGATGAAAGAAAAGGTAGGGTTACAAGACCCGTCGTGCGAACGGTCGAACCAGTCACGCAAGGCCCGTGGTAGCACATCCCAAATACAATAGGAAACAAATATGTCAGCGGCAGATAGGATAATATTAACAGTGTGTGACAAGCCGATTTAAGACAACATCCATCACCTAACAAAAATTAGGAACAGGTTAATATCCGGACCATAGTTTGGCAAAACGCGTAACCAGGCTATAGTAGCTCCCTTAACGATATGATTCCTGACGATGACAGGTTGTTCTAAACGTTTATATTAGGATTCAAACCTCCCAACTCTTATGGAATCACGATTTCTGTGACTGACCATCCTTTATCATAATATTTTAGCGTCTCGTTGACATATATAGGCCATTTGTCGACTTTCCGATAAGATTTATGGACCTCTATCAGTACTAACCATTTCAATAAACATCATATATTTTATCTTGACAACTCGGCAGATGACAAGAACGCGTGGCGTTTTATGAGTAAAGATAAACATTCGTTTACACAAAATATATACTGTTTGCAACGAATTCCCTATTCGCGTATCCAACTAGTTTGTCTTTTTATTTTTTTTTAAAGAAATCTGCCGCTCATAAACCTAGATTTTTTCCACTGTCCAGTATTTGTTGATTTACGATTTTTGTTGATCTGTAGCGGATGTATTCGGGACGATAGCTGATCTCATCGCCGTGACGTGTCTTACGTTTTTTAAGTTTCTACCCAGAGCGCCTAACAATACACTCAGGAAGAGACGTAATCGGCCATATTATGATTAATGCTTCTTTGCTTTCATATTGTCGGTGGCAAGTTTGAAGACCTTAATCTAAAGGAAATACTCACTCGCTTAGCTGCCATTCTTTAGAGTGGAACACTAAAAAGGCAATTGTTGTTACTACTGAACATCTATCCAAATTAGATCACGCTGAACGACAACAGCTAACTACTACCGTTCATACCATTAAAGAACCACTGCCCTAAGAGCGCTTCACTAAACAATAGATGGAGGTAGAGTATTTAGCTAGGGTATTAATTTGAAAAAAAGAGGATTACTTTGGGATGGATGCCCGGTAGAAAGTGATAAAGAAATTAATACCGTTCGACAAAGAATTAGTTTTCGTAGTTCTAGACAGACTGGTCTATTTGAATTACGCTATCAGTAAGTCTGTTATTTGTCTAAAAGATAATACGCCGTCAGGATTAAACTAACATAGTTCTATGATGTATCAATAATGTTCAAAGATACCGCTCAACTAATAAGACGAAAACATACCGACATATTGCAAAAAAATATGATAAAACCGATTCTCCCGATTGTTAGGAAAATGACACCGGATTGGTGTTGAATAGACCGCTAAATATAATAACAGTGTCATCCTATAATTTTCATGCGTTATTTACATTCACGATGATGTAATAAAAAGCGATTACTCATCACAATATTTTCTTATTTTTCAGGAGAAACTTAGTAGTGGTGACACATTCTTTCTTAACTTCCGCTGACAAGAAGAGTGCAAAAATGGATTCCGATAAGGTATAGATAATAATTCACTACTTCAGCATATTCTTTCTCCGTATTGCTGAGCATAAGCATAAGCGAGTTTTAGAAGACATGGTGCGAAGGCACAATCACAGTGGCGAAGGCGATAGCTATTGTTTGAAACTGCTAAACCGATAACCAAACGAAAACACGACTAGAGATATCAGAACAGGGTGCAAATCAAACAATAGACTGTGTTTGAAATTTCGTGCCACTCGCTTCAGTTTTGTTTGGACTAGAACAGTTATTGATAAGACATTAAAGTGGACAGTAAATAGCGCAAAATTTACAGCAATATGGCACGGGTGATGTTTGCCTTCGAGCCATGTAAGATAGCCTAAAAAAAGTTGTATGTATATATATATAAGTTGTACACTGTCGAATATTAAATACAGCAGTGTATGCCACAGTAGCAATGAGAAACATAAAAATGGAAACTTTTTGTTACGCACCACAGGAAAATGAACTAAGTAAACTAAGACGAGCTATCGAAGACCAAAGAATCAAGGCTGAGAGGGTGGATGTACTTGGTAAACCAAAAACAAACGCTGAGAGTGTATATAACTTTCCTACAAGTTCAAACAACGGTAATAACTCTGCTAGCTCACCGGGAACTGAAAACGCCTACCCTGTATTCGTATCGCCTGACCACGATCACTGGTCGAGCTCCGCTGCTTCAGTAAGCGGGCACATTAATTCAAATTCAACACTGACAAGAAGCAACGTAGGTAAGTCAGAGTTCCAACCTTCCACGGTATCAATTTAAACCTGCACATGCGGTCAAATTTTATAAGTTAAGTTATGTTTGTATAGATAATCTTTCTCCAAACTCGTCGATCAACAAACGAGTATCATCTGGAAGTTTATCCAGCGTAAGTTCACATATCAGCGGTTCGTCTTCCAGCACGGGCAGTAGCGGGCCAGAAATTGAAGCCGCCATGAAACAGGGAAAGAAGAAAAGATGGGTGAGTATTGACTGACTTGAGTTTCCCCTAGTTCGTGCTGTTCATTCAACACATGGAAATTTATTTCACAAATGGTAAAGCATTCTGACAGGGTAATCTAGTTTAATGGGCTTCAGCCCAACGTTGTTTAGTTCCAACTGCTGACTATTTTGTTTCATTAGAGTAAATATTTGTCAGGATTAACTTCTAAGAAGAAGAAGTCGATTGGCGTACTGACTTCTTTCAATGCTATCGGAGCGTATCCCTTTATATGAGATTTCTACCCATTTGTTTCAATGCAGTGGTATTGGATAGCTTGATTTAAGTTAATTCGTGGGCCTTGCTTTTATCTTTTAGCGTAAAACTGCTTTGTGTTCATTCAACAGGATACACAGGGAAATAAAGTTACTCATATTTTTCATATCACAGCTTCCACTGAAGTCAGCATTTTCAAAAGGAAGCAAATCTCAATCTTCATCTCAACCCGATCTCCTTGATAGCGAAGATTCCGGGTGTCCTCTCTCGCCAACGTTAGGAAGACGGGTAACTCACCATAATGGAAGGTAAGGAGAATCATACACCAGCAGTATTGAAGTAGTACAATACAGTAACTGTATTTGCTATTTCAATTAGTGTGGGATCGTCATCTGAATCCGAAGCGATCCAGGAGCTACTACAGATCGTCCAAGAGAAGGAACGAAAACTGACTGACGTGCGTCTCGAAGCATTAACTTCACAACATCAAATTCATTTGCTCAGAGAGCAAATTACTCAAATGCAGGTGAGTAATGTTGTTAGTTGAAATACGATATATTGACTGCCGTTTACGAGAAGTATTAGATCCAATAATGCTGCTAATCAGGTCGTGATTATGGTACGAATCGCTTATGGTTTTTCATCTTACGTGTAATTGCTATTTATGACCAGTTTTGATGTTGTTTTAACGAGCAAATAGATATGAGGAAGACCAATTTGGAAATGAGGATACAGTAATGTCAATGTTATCAGTCTCATCATTCATTTTATGTCGCAGCATGAAATGCAACTTCTGCGATTGGAGAACGAACGCCTCCAGGGAGCGGCAAATTTGGGAAGTGCTAATAGCAGTAGCGAAGAAAGAATATATTCGCCAACGCACGGTTCGACGAAGAACTACAAATCCTTACACAGGCCATCTTCAACAAACGTTTTACCGACGATTGGTTCGTTGGAAAGGACCACTTCCAGAGGTATAACAACAGTCTACTTCGATGAGGATGTGGTGTGCTTACATTTATAGGAGAAGGTATAAAAACTAACGAAACAATTCTTTTTAGGTGTCACTTGTCGGTCTGTAAGTTGCACCCAATCTCCTGTAACTTCACCTTTCCATCGCCCACAGTACATTGACCACGCGTCTTCAAGTATAAGTTCGTCAATGCCACCTGCATTGGATTACTGCAATCTCCAAAACACCTTATCACCAGAAAGTGAGAACGAGGGCTTTCAGGTAAAATTTGTCGTCACAAGTTCAAGTACAATGCTGCCCGGGAAAAGATCAATTGTTATAGGGTCACTACCAGTCCCTCGCAGAGCGTCATGGGAAGAACTGGATCGAGTGACACAAAGCATATTCACGGTAACAGTTGCTTTCATACAACTTGGCTTAGATCTGTGTTCAGGGATGAAAACTAGAAATATCGTTTGGTATATAACAGGAATATTGTCGAGTTGTGGACGGGGACATGCGCCTTGGATTGTCGTCTGACAGCATCGATCACTATGACGTCGGAGAGTTGAAGAGAGAAATAGGAGGAAAAGTGCCAGCACTCTTACCATGTGCCTACATAGTGGGAGATGTTGACACAGTAGAAATCAAATTAAAAGGTGAAATATATTTTTATTGATGCAGAATCTACGCTCCAATACAGATCACTCTTTGGACACCAAAATAAATCTAAATTGTTTCGCATCAGATGCTTCAAGCGGCGGCGTAGACCAGATGTCCTTTGACATTTTAATATCTCGCGAAACGCTGGAGTGCTATTTATCAATTTTGCTTCACAGCAGACGGATCGTTCTACAAGGTCCTTCTGGGACAGGGAAAACAGCATTTGCAATGAGGTAAGGCAATTAATTCGCAAAAATTAGGATACGTATTCTCACTTCCAGAACTAAACTACATTTTTATCGAATTTTAGTTTGGCCGAGTACATGGTGACAAGATTACGAAGTGAAGGCGGCAATACAATGGTAGCGGTGATCGATGCTAAGCAGGACGGAGAAGAAGTAAAAACAAACTAATAGAAACCCTCAGAAGCGGCTCCTTCTTACAATGCACAATTATTATTTCAGAAGCTACAGCGCTATCTAGCGGATCTATCATCTCGATCTAAGCGAGTAGATTCTCCTTCGGTTCCAGCTGTTTTAATCGTGGAAAACTTACATTTGATGACATCTCTAACAAACACATTAGAACAGCTGTCGTCCCTTTCTGGTAATGCGTCAAAAAGTCCGTATATTATTGGTAAGAACTTGGAATTAGGTTGTTGTAAGCATTACTTCTCACAATTAAACTACTGTATATATCCTAACAATACATGCAATTTTACTAATTCAGGCACAATGCAAGAGGGGGATTATGAAAATCTAACTTCAAACCAGGATTTCAGAACAATTTCTTGCGGAAGTGGGAGCGCACATGCGCAAAGATATTTGACAAGAGCCCTGAGGTACATAAAATAGGCTAGTGTTTACTATTTCACTTCAATTACGACATTAATGAATATTTCTACTATTTATGAAAACTCAGAATTGCTAAGTTGTAAATTATATATTGGTTCCAATTCTTAAGGCGCTCATTGGTGGAACACGTTCTAACTGTACCTCAAACCCGAAACGGCGAAAATGGCAAACTTTCCAGTATTGTTTTGTGGATTCCTTTATGCTGGCAACATATTAACAGGTTCCTGGAAACGCAAAACCTCCACCAGTCAGTTTTAGGTAAGTTAAAAAATTTCATTGCTTATGAACTGCTCGAGGCTATTCAGCTATGGTGCTTACCGTAACTAACTAATCGTTTACAGGAGCGAAAATATTTACGAAATGTCCAATGAACGTATCCAGTTCGTGTTCTTGGTTTGTGGGAATTTGGAATCAAACTATTATACCATATTTGGCTTCGGAATTATCGACCAAGTCTAGTAACGAATCGCCAACGTGGGAAGATCCGACCAAATGGGTTCTAAACAGGTATGCTCCTTTATATAATCATATCATTAGCTCCTTTATATGACACGTAGTACGCAATCTAAAACAATTTTTCGAACTTTATAGTTTTCCCTGGGATACGAGCGAAACCGGGATTGACCCAATGAGATCGCTGGAAAGACTACGACCGCGAAAATACGACAATAAACCGTTACCAAAATGTCCGAATGAAAATGACACTATCGACGGAGATTACGATGATGTACAGTTGCCACCGCCACCTTTACCGGTCAGATCCACATACAGCGACTCTCACATATCATCCTTTCAGTCACGACCGGGGCCTAACAGAAACACGTATCCGTACAAACAAAACGGAACGGTAGGATCTCAATCCAGCTGCAATAATAACAGCAACTCTCGGGTACAAAACAGCCCGTGGCATAAAGCAAGTGCGTCAGCGTCGCACAGTCCGGCATCAACTAACCAAACAAGACAGTATAATAACGACGGTACTGTGTATAACAAAGCTAAAACCTACAGGCCTGAAAATGGTAAAAATCCTGCAAAAGACCCGTTAAAAGATATGTTAGCGCAGTTACAACATGCGGCGCTCAATCCAAGCGAAGATTACTAATTTATGTGGAGGATCAACAAGCAACGGCGCCGGAAGTATCTGGACTCGTCCGGATAAAACAGAACCATGGGCAAGGGAACAATAAAATACAGACAAACATTCGGAGGATTCTAGACTAACTAGCCGATAGTCAGTCATTCGACGATGCTGTACCGTCACAGCCGATATATTTGTTCCTTTTACATTCATTTTACATTACGTTGTTTATCAAGTTTACATATTATTTGACGCCTTGTTCAATTACGTATACGTAATCTACGTTGTTCATTTTCAAAGCGTTATATATTCGTGTTTTTGTCGTAGCTATCACGAAAGACCTTTGGACGGGTGATCTGGTAAATATGCCTCCAGGTCCAATATGCTGGTGACGCACTAGATGTATTTATACGGACATTATTAGGAGTACATACGTATCCTCAAATTGGCGAAAGTCAACATCGTAGAAGCATTTTTATTCTTTTGTCTGCTTTCCCGCGATGAAAATAAAGAATAAAGGGTAAGAATACATGTTTGCATCGTCACCATCGCAAGGATACGATATAAGATGCTCCATCAATCCAAATAGAAACAGAAGCAAGGCAGATTACGTGACATAGATCTTGATGAGGCAGGTCCAACTCCAGGCACAATGCGTTCTTCTCACCGAAGCTAGTCAGCGAACAACCAATGATAGCATGATACAGTAGGTAATAATTGCAGAAAATAGCGACTTCCAACAGACGAGTTAAATTCAGTTGACGTTGATTACATTGATTTTTACGGAAATGTATTTTTATAACATAAGATTTAACAAGTTCACAGGAAAACTGGTCTTTATACACTTCCATCTTTCATTTGTCATCCAACAATCAATACCATCCTGCTCAATATTCTTCCCGTTTGTCATCCAATAACAATCCTTTGTTGGCATTTCATAACTGGTTCCAATTCGATAAGTTTGTATGCTAGTAAGCATTTGGAGGCCATTTCAACGCACAAGGTTAGATTAAATTTCGACACTTATGTTTTGAGGGAGAATCTCACAATACTTACATACTCCTCAGGCATGCTGCTCATTTGCTGAATCCATACCATGCATTCGATCAATAAGAATATTCAGCCAACAATAAAAACATCAACCAACTGCTATCTCTGAATTTATTTTGTGCACGCTAAGTTTTGCCTCAATTTTTGCTTTCCGTTTTGCATCTCGGTGTTTCTTTTTATAATCCTGAAAATTCAGAAATATGGTCAGAAGTATTGTGAATGTTAAAACAACATTTTTATAGCATAATCACAGTGTACACAATTGGCAAAAATAGAAAATTACCATACATGACAATATACTGAAATCACTAAAACTATATTGTACTGATATAACTATGTAATAATACTATTACTAGGAGGTTCAATGCCTCACCTGTATTAAGGTATCTTTTATCAGGAGCCATTCCTTTTGGGTTTCAGTAAATGATTTGTTCAGGCAGAATGCTTCCACTCCAGTCATAATACGAGGATCGTCAGGAGAAGACAAAAATAGAGTGTTGGGAGTATCTTGTCTTGCGTCAACAGGAATCGGTTCTTATGAAACCACAGGTACATGAGACAGAGCTTATCCAGACAAGCCTCGAGAACAGAGCTACCTAGTGTTGATAGAAATCACAAAAAGTTAACCTACGATCATGTGTAGTCTTTTGATTCGAAATATCTTCGTCTTCATCTGTGTCACTGCTGTCATACTGGAAAACACGTTTGAGTGTAGGCATATCATGCTTCGTATCACCATTGCAAGCTGTCATTCGCGGAGCTTAAATTAAGTGAAAGATAATATATATAAATTTTCTAGTAATATAAGTGCACTCCGCTAGTTTAGAGCACTCTACCCTTAAAAGTAGTTTAGAATCTTTTCAGTAATATGTTGATAGACACGGGCTATACTGCAGTAACATGTTGATAGACACGGGCTATACTGTAATAACTAAGTCTCAAAACGTAATATTGCTAGCTTACGAAAAATAATTCATGTCGAAAACTCACTTTCTCTAGCAGCAGCTCTAATTTGAAGTGTCCCAGTCATATCTTCATAGTGATCTGAATTCTCCACACGTCCCAGCATGGCCAAAATGGAAAAGGGTTTCTCTTCGTCTTTGTTTTTCTTCAATTCATCAGAACCTTCGTTTTCAGGCTAAATTATCAATTTATAGATCCTTATTACATTCACTTATACATGGTTATGATACGTTTCCCCTAGACCTCAAAAATATGTTAAAATACACAGATTAATTTTCTTTACTGTTTATTATGTATATATATATATATATTATTATTAGAACTCCCGTACAACGGGTGTTCTATTGTAATTGGTGGATTAATATTTGCGAGAAGGCAAGTGAGTGTTTGGATAATGCTGCCGCACGAGAGCCAGACAGTATTCGAGAGAGGACAACATGATANCAAGTCGTAAGTCGAGTGTGTTGCATGGAGACCATGCCGTACGTGAGACTAAATACCCTTGAACTATGCGCCTTTTTAAGTCTTGCAGTTTCTTCTGATGTATGAGACGGGGCCGGAATTCTGCAGTTGCATATCGATGAAAAAAATCGCCAGCAAACCCAAAGTAATAAATGATTTAGTTTTGAGGTTTGGAAGAATTTTGATTGAAAGGGATTTTAAAACCCTGTTTAATGAAAGAATAGAAATGGAATCCTTCCGTTCGGTACGGATTGTAAGGAAGTCAATAGGTCGCAATTTCTTATAACTTAGAGAATACTTGTACTGCCAAAATGCCCACGTAACGTTAACGCTCACTTTACTTGACTAAAATGATAGAGAATTACATCGAATAACGAGTTACTTATTAATAATTAATTGACTCGATGGAACATGAAAGCTGCCATAAATCAATCGATTGGATCGTAGAAGGTTTATTCCTCTTTTAGTAGCGTTGATGGTTTCACAGAATTGTCATTTATCACAAACGTAATAACTTTCCAGCACATACGAGTATTTCTAGTGATATGCGCCTCTTCTTGAAGAGGCTCCGGTTTGCAAGAGATTGAGAATCATCATACTTTATGCTCTGTCAACAAATCGATAATACAAAACAAGCAGAGTGAGACTATCTTAATCCTACGATCCGCCCCGCTATGCTNGACTAAAATGATAGAGAATTACATCGAATAACGAGTTACTTATTAATAATTAATTGACTCGATGGAACATGAAAGCTGCCATAAATCAATCGATTGGATCGTAGAAGGTTTATTCCTCTTTTAGTAGCGTTGATGGTTTCACAGAATTGTCATTTATCACAAACGTAATAACTTTCCAGCACATACGAGTATCTCGGCGGAATACAATCGGAGAACAGAAAATAATGACATATGCTAAATATTTCTAGTGATATGCGCCTCTTCTTGAAGAGGCTCCGGTTTGCAAGAGATTGAGAATCATCATACTTTATGCTCTGTCAACAAATCGATAATACAAAACAAGCAGAGTGAGACTATCTTAATCCTACGATCCGCCCCGCTATGCTCCAATTAAGTAACAGAGGGAGTATACTGGAACGTCGAAAAAAAATTAGTTCATTAAGTAGAGATGTTTATTAAAGGTTCATGAGTCAGTGATATTATTGCGTAATTATATTCACATTGGTAATTATTCTTCTAATCCCAGCGGGCTAAAGCAAAAAATCGATTAAACTAACAAGCATTGATTATCGTATATGGAAATCAACTAAAATAAACTTAGTACCACTATAATTGTTTAGAGTTTAGACAGTGAATAAGATAATTCGATTTTATTTAAGACAGTAGAACCAGACCAGACGTAATTAAAAAGAAATAAAATTGCTTCCGTAAATATAATAGAATATACTTTCAACTAGTGTTAAGAACAGGGCGGAAATTATGATACCCATCATAGAAATGCGAGGCAATACGTTGATAATGCTCAATTGTGTACTTTAACAATAATTTGTAATTGATTGACTGCGGGTTTTTCAGCTAGAAGAGAATGCCAACTCTCATAGTACTATACAAAGAATAACTAAGATAATATACATATACTTCTACACCAGAAAATGCTGACAAATGACTATTATAGCGAACGATTTTCTTCATCAATCAATGGATATAGCGGGTACCAGCAAGCATGCAGACTAGAAGAGGTCAAAATTTTCACGAGCATATGATAAATATATCTTAAATACAGAGTGCAACATCTCCAAAAAAGATTAGATAATTATCATTATATTTGTAGAAAAATATTCCATCAGGTATGATATATCTCAAAGAAATGAGGCAGTTTCACTATTTGATAATGTACCAATACCAGGTTAAAGCATTACAGAATTATTTGTGCAAATATTTTATATAACAATGCTAATTTTAAATGAAAATAAAAATTCAGTCATAATTAAAACAGTGCTGAATTGCTTAAAAGCAGATTTGTTGAATATTGAAATGCGGTATTGGCAAATGCACTGCTATCAGGAAAAGAGCAAAGTGAGTTAAGGTACCTATTGCTGTTTAATCATAGTAATCTCACAATCATGTCAAATATGATTGGGAACATTAGCCAAGTAGCACCATGCAACAGTTGAAACTATGGTTATCAGGAATGGGGATGCACCAAGAACACAGTATCGTCAACTTTTGTGAGAAATCGTAAAAGTATGACACATGTAAAATATGTCAAATTGCACTACAATACCACAAATACAGTTTTGTGGATCTTCAGAAATTAGGAAAAACGGAACAGACAACTGTGCGTAAACCTTCGCCATTGAACTCTCACACGAGCCCATCATAGATCGACAGAGCTTGGACAATGGAAGGGTCGTTTTTTGCACCTTCCAGGAACTCTTCCTTTGACAATTTCCCGTCGTTGTTCTGAAAAGAATATATTACCGTGATTACACAATCTGAGCTTAAAAAAAGCCCTGAGATTACAACAGGGAAGGTACAATTAAAAAAAGCTCTAACAGGCTGTCAGAATTACATTAAATTTAAATGACAAGCAGAAGAGTGAGATTAGTTCATAGTGTTACTCTCTCAGATGAGCTCATACGACTTGCATATATTATTCATGGAAGAATATTATAACAATTTGAGTAGGCAGCATTGTTTTTGGAAACTTGAAGGCTTTAAATAATACATGTGGTCAGCAGATGAAGTGAAAGACATGGGCTGGATGAGCCAAACCATTCACTTTTTGGCCTATTATCTTGTCATTCCTCAGAGAGGATTGGGAAATAATTTATTATAAGCACTAAAAAAGATAATTCATTAATTTATCTAGCTTAACATTATATGAGTGAGGAAATTGATTATGGAAACATAACATAGTGAATCCTAAAAAAAAAGACAAATTTTTCAATAGAATGGGAGTCATGTCTGTCCCCTCACAAATGAGAATGTTATGATCGAGTTAAGCATAACAAACCTGCAAGTAAAATGAAGCATAACTAAAATCTACATTGCAGTATTGGTATTTCCAATGTCAAAACTACCAAAGACACCTAGAATCTTTGATTTAAAAAGTCATGCAGGAAAGTATTCACTTTGTTGCTGGTATTATTCCCAACCAGCTGTGTATGAAAGGTTTTTGGCTAAGTCTATTATATAGAAATTTAATTGAATTATGAATGAGAAGCAGCTCCTTTGTTATACTTTAAAGAGCGCAAGCATCATGTCATCGATTGTACGGCAAAACCGGGACTTCATTAAATATTTATTGCCAGCTATCCTCAAAGTAATTTTCCCATGAACAATTTCTTACAAAATGGATATTACCTTGTCCATAAGACTGAATATCTTGTCGACTCTTTTCTCTGGAGTGTTTTCTTCTTCTGGTAATTGCACGGCGTCGCCCTGCGATTAACAATACATGTGCCACTTCGGTTTTTGATAAACGATAACGTTAGAAAGGGCAAGTAAAATCCAATAAAATCAGACTAGATTCTCCAGAGTAAGATAACTGATATGGATTTTCTGGCGCAGTGACAAGCGACAGAAAAACATCAAATTGGCAGATAAACCTTCAATAATAGTTATGCACAAAAAATCTACAACGCTTTGGGATGAAACATTGTATTATATCATGAAACCTGAAAATTTGTACTACAACATTAGGACAAGCGATCGTACGACTTTTGTCTTGGTTCTATCATGTGACTATTTACAGTTAATTATCGATGAGGGTTAAGTGAAGCGGCGAAACACCTATCTTGCTAATGGTTGAAAGATGTACTCCATATCACATAGTGTCAGTAATCCAGTAAAATCAATAAGGATTTGACAATTTTGGCAGTGTTTTTCAAGCCATAATGAAATTTGAAATTTAAATTCCTCACAGACATGGAGAAAGCTTAAAATGCACTGTGACATAAAACCTAAGCCACATAGTTATACTTAAACAAAGTCACACCCACCCAGAAACAATATTGATTGTATAAAAATATACAAACATAAAATGTTGCATGTCGCAGAATAACATGAGGTACATGGATTCTATTCTGATACCTCATAAAGTAATATAATGTAATGAGTAATCGTACCACCATGGCAAATATAGCACCAACGATGTCCAGCATTTCCTTTCTTGTTATGTATCCATCATTGTCCAAATCATACAGCTGGAATGCCCCTGACATAACCCAAAGAAAGAAAGAAGAATTAAACAAAGTCAATCCAAACGAGTATACATGGCAGATTCCAGAAACCACACAAAATAGTAAAGAAGAGGTTTTCTCTAATTTTGTATAATGATTAGACTCTATTCCTAACCAGATTAAAGACTCTGCTTTCTGTAGATTCCCGATTAAAAATTAAATTTTTAATTAACAAGGAATAGGTACGCTGCAAAGAAAATATAAATAGTATGATGACAGAAGATTCCACATGATATATTTATGAGGTAACTGAAGTTATTTATGATCAGGAAACAAGTAATAACCAAAGGTTTTTTTAAGGAATAAAGCCTTTTACAGCAAAGAATGTTCTCATTCATAATCCAATTATCAATGCACAGAATGATTAAAACATCAATTCCAACTAGACAGAATCTTTACATAACCAACTCACAATTTAGTTTTTCATCGAGTGTTCCACGAGACGTTATGCTAAGGGCGAGAATGAATTCTTCGAATTCGACAGTTCCATCCTTGTTTTCGTCAAACGTATGAAAAACAAATTTCGCGAACCTTTCTGAGTTTCCCTGTGGGAAAAATTGTTTGTAGATGCCCTTGAATTCATCGTAACTGAGCTTTCCTGAAGGGCAGTCATGTAAAAAACCTTTGTACCATTGGTGCAGCTCCTCTTTACTGACTGAAAAACATTCATTGTAGAAACGATAAGTCACAAATTTTAGTGTGTACTTTGACTGACAATTGTGTTGCGAACTCTTCGAGGGTTTGGCACATTAAAAAATTTCACATTACTGTTCTCACTAGTGCTATGAATATATTTAGTATTTTAGTAAAGGGAGATAACAGTAATTGAACATCATTTAATCATGCAGGTTTGGTTAATCTACTGAAATTCATATCACCAGCCCTGGAAGTGTCTTGTGATAAAGATTTTCCAGTAAACAATGCTTTGCATGTGACGTATAATTATCATGCAATCTATCAATTCTATTTGTACACATCAAATTAACCCGGCATATGTGATTCATTGCTGAATGCTAATTCAAAAAAATATAACCCTGAACGATCAATAGTGCTTAAAGTAACAGATTATGTCAGACTAAATACACGGTCAATAATCCAATGCTTGTTAAAATTAATTAGGTAGTAATGTAGCATTTTATTCTAGATCATGTGATAGATCAAAGTGCATATCATGTCATTTCCTATACACATGTAATAATTCTGTAAAAAATGTATTAAAACAACCCGAAACATCTTTGGTAAAATTTGACAGAATTTAGAAAGCCATTATTTTATCTTACTCACACTTAGTTTCTCTCGTAAGCTTTTCAACAATCTCAGGTTTCAGCTTGCTTCTCTTGTTCCCCATATTTTAAATGCAATAACTGTAATTTTATTTTGAAATCTGAGAATACAAATTGACCTACTTTATGGCTCATATATTACACTTATGAGTACATTGGAAATGATATCACTTAGAAGACTCAATTTTCATGCAATTCGAGACATGGTAATATAACACGAGAAATACATAAAAAACATAGGTGTTATAATAAGATTGCAGTGAAATTAAACTGTAATACTGCGAATGACACCTCTCTGATATATGAATATTCGGATATTAATGTCTATTGCTACATCAAAGAATAATAAATATGACACTGCATGTCAGAAACCATGCTATTGGCACAAAGAGTTGGGGGTGAAAGAGGGCTAAAAAGTAACGAAACAAAATTTCATTGATAAATAGACCACAATGACTGTAGTCCTGTCTAAGTTACCATGTCTACTGTAACAGATTTAGAGAAAATAGCTAAGATAATGCATGGTTTGAAAATTTGCTTTCACTTATATTGTCAACAATGACAAAAAATAAAAGTTACGAGTATAGATGAGAAATTGAAATCAAACCCTTGGCTTAATTTCTTCTTAGGTTGAACAACGACTGCTTTACAACGAAACTGGTACAGCCTTCTGCCTACACACCAGAGAGTGTATCAGTTCTATCAGTCGTCGAATGCTTGACTATGGAATGAGGAAATAAGATACAGATCTGATATACACCGACATAGAGAGAATACATCTATCCTAACTAACGCTCTTATATATCCATTGCAGTAACTGAATTATACATAAGGCTACTGGTAATCAAGAATATCACATTGACTAGCCGAAATTCTATTGAACATCCTTAACATATTCTGTGGTCTCCTATTAAGTTATTCATAATTAACGGAGAGTTACTGGGTAGATTAAAAATTATTTATTAAAGGGTGCAATCCTCGAGAGCATCTGAACATAATGAACGCTCTGTTCTTCAAATTTACCATCTGCGCACTGAAGCGAGAATTCGTTCGTTGCTGTGAACAGTTGATCATGGATCAACTACGCCGGTCGCACGTCAGTGGTGAATCTAAATAAGAAAAAATACAGATCATATAAGACACGTCAAGAAACGTGGATTGGTACGAATTTCTCACAATAAAATATTCTTTTCGACTCTTGAGTTTCGATAATTACGCTAATTCTACTAGACATTTTGGCAAACCGCAGACGCGAGTATTCAAAAATTCAACTTCAACAATAGCTTGGGAAAGGTCTAAGTTCAACTTATACTTTTATTACCACTAAAGGGAGGTGGGGGGGGGCTGTTTTAAGGTTCTGGCAATCACAGCAAGAACGAATACATTACTCAACATTTTAGTTTATTCGGAAATTTTTCATCCTTCATATATAAACAGTTGATACATATACTTATGATGCAATAAAAGTATCAAGCACAATTGACAGAACAGCAATTTTGTTCTCTAGCAACATGAGAACTCTATTTTTCCTTCTCTCTTCACCAACAAATTTTTGCTTTTCCTTATACAATACATTAAGTTGATCAGAAAATGCCTGAGTTATTGTCCTTAGAATAATACCCCATTTCCCCCTTTTCTTTAATATCTGCTCAAAAGTCAATATATCGTTTTTACAATCCAAATCTTGATTCATCTCTTCAATTCTCCTCCGCTTATGGGAAATGTCCTTGGTAAGTACTTCTAATATAATACCAACTTCTTCATCATAAAGGACACCAGTTGAAGAAACTGTAATTGAATCTAAAGAATATCTTTCTTGATACTCCATTTTTTCTGTAACACCTTTAAAATCTCTTATAAATTGCAATGGAATATCTACACTTTCATACACATTTTCAGTTTGTTCTTCGACAAATCCATACATCTGGATGAAAATAGAGGATTGAATCTAGATAACAGAATTATACTCATTCACTAACTTGCCAACATATTACCTGAAGTGACTGAGTGCTTGAGAGTTGTCCATATGTGTTGTATATTTCTTCGCCCACTTCAATATCACGAATTGCAACTATCTGAAAGCATTCCTTTTCGAATTCCACCCTAGCATTGTTATGAGCAATATGATTCAAAATATCCGCCAAAGGTATCTGTTCAAAAATGATCAAATTACAATGAATATACCCTATTCAAACAGCTGAAGATAAATGGATGTGTATCCATTCTATATACATACCATTAAAGTCTCATCAGTTACAGGATTAGTGAAACTGTAGGCCATAACAAAACCAACCTATAAAAAACAATAAACCCTATCATATATCGCATTCACAACTCAAGATAGAGCAAGGTAGTAAATAATAAGATACCATATGCTGATACAAAGAGAATGTATGCTTTTTTGGATCGAAGCCCAGATGCTTATTAGACTTGATGAATGGTAATGCTATGTTTGTGTACTCTTCCTCAATATTTTTCAAATCTCTTCTCACAGCCTCATATATATCAATGCCTAAAAATAATACTCTTGAATTGTCAACTTTCTAGTTGGTATATATATAGAATATTTTTTGTCAATTTAACAGTTAACCAATTCCATATATACAGGTTGTACCTCTCTAATCCAGCACCAAAATCTTTTTTAACTCTGCAGTCAAATGTTTCAGGTATACAACCCAATAATTTTCAACTATTCAGCTGTATTTTATCCCTTTAAGGTGTCATACAGAGACCAAGAGAGGCAGGAGGCAGTACAACCTTTATATTACATGAAACAATAAAAGCTTTGTCCTACCTTTAATATGATCATATTTTTGTGAAATGAGCTGGCAAGGCTAGGGGTTAAATCTAGGGCATGCCTTAAAAGTACTATCTGGAAATATCCACTTACAAAAACCTAGATCCTACTGTATGGCAATAAAAAGTTGTGCCAATACTCGTTTCCTCCTAGTGCAAATGCATCTGATTAACTTGTCAGTCATTCGTGCGGCAGCTTGTTGCCCTACCTTGATACACTACTGACTACATACCTGAAAGAAGTCCCTCCCTTGCTTCAGAAGACCAATACATGGGCACATCCAATGATTCTTTCGATGAGAAAAGGTCCAAGTAAGGTCTCCATTTTGATGATGGATCAGTATAGTGATACATAAGTGCCAGGATAAGTTTCACCCATCCACTTGGACTATTCAGTATATCCGTATCAAGAGATACAAATAAACCGCAATTGGTAGAAGAAAACGAAGCAGACCTAAAAAAAACTTTCCTTTAGTACTCAGTTCTTCAATTTGTTATGAACTTCATTCAGAACAAACCTCGGAATTGTAAATATCACCTCGGATTTGTTAATTTTATGTTTGGCGATCATTCCAAACCTGTGACAGCATCCTTGATTCGTAACTTCTGCACTACTGCTGATTCTGATCTCATTTTCAGCACACCAGTTCACAAATCTTTTCATGAGATTGTCATCAGGTTTTCCATTTGACATTTCCACATACACTATTTTACTACTTGATATCAGGGTAAGTGTCAATGCTATTCTGAAAAATTGAAGAATTTCTCATTGAAGCATATTAGCAGGAACTATGAAAATCATAACAAATCTTTTAAAACTTTCAACAACAATAAAACAAAAACGATTCAAATTGAACTTCGATTTCACATAGTAAGATCTTCAACAAAATAGATTCAAAATGAATAACAGATCACTCAATCATTCAATTCTGAATTCCTCAACCATAATGCCCAATCTTGATGCAATCGCCTTTTTGTATCATCATCAGCAAAGATATGATCAATAGCCTTTTCTGACAAGTCATAGATTGCCCTTTGTTGGATTCCAAGCACATCAGCTGCAATCCTATATTCGTTCGAAAGGCTTGTGCCGAAAACTCCTTTGTCATCCGTACTGATTAACACGGGATGATTTATATCGATCCACTTGTGCAAGTGATGCTCTTTGTAATTTCTTGCTGTCTGAGTATTCACATTGGAAGTCAGACATATTTCTAAAGGGATTCTTCATGAGTGAAAGAGAAGACATTTATGAGTTTGGATTGAACAATATTTACCAAACCATTCATGTATTCCTTTACACCTGTTTTGAATAACAACTTCTCTAAGATTCTCATTATCATACAGATAAGTGCCATGCCCGATACGATCTGGTGGAGTTTGAAGTAATCTTTCACTCTCCAAATCCAGTCCATCGACTTCTCCAACATGTAAGGCTAGTTTGAGTCCAGAAGCTCTGGCATATTGCAAAATATTATAATATTCACTATCCAATTGTGTGAATGGATTTCCACTGAGATCTACACCTGCAAAACATGAGGTTTTCAAATGAGTAGTGTTGCACTTGCAGTTTGAATGAGCCAATGATCAACTAACTACTGCTATGAGGCAATGTATAACTGAGAACGATTAATAAATGAAATTTTTTAACTATCTGTTCAGTCCTTCGTAAACTACACTTTGATATTCAAAAGCTGTTCCCAGTTTTATCCCTTGATACATTTTATTATGCTAGAAAATATTGGGAATTACTGACCTAATAAAATGCCACTTGAAGAAACTGCATACTCCTTAGCTATTATTACAGTATCATGAGCCTCCTCCCATTTTTGACTTCGATCGAGAGACAAAAGTAACCTTACATCAATTGGTTCACTATTCTCATATTTGTATTCTTGGATCCCTGAAATAAAAATCATTTCGAGTTAAAATTCACAATAATTTCTTTCAAAGTTCATTACACATTCAAGTCAGTTCAATGGATAATATACAATAACAGTTACCTTGCAAGACTGCATCAACATAGGAATTTTTAGTTGGACAATTGGACATGTCACTTCTTGGAGTTGTTCTTAACTCGAGATATTTAACATTGTCTCTTGCAAAATCTTCAATCACGCTTTTGGTAATTAAAGTTATGTCCTGGGTTTGATAGTGCTAATTTAGTAACACAGCCATAAAAGCTAATTGCATAAATAATGTGAACTACCTCAGACGACGTTACTAGCTCATGAATCAACTTAAAAACTCCAAAGCATTCTTCCATGGTTTTATCCTGCTTTTCGACCATTGCCACTAAGTAACACACGATGGCTATAACATATGTGTAGTTGAAGTTTAGAAACTCATCAGTAAACTTACTAAAAACTCACGTGATTGCATGTGCTTTTCCGTTGACTGCTTTTCCAGTAAAGTTTTGAGGGTACGGTTGCTCATACTACCATTTAGATGAGCATGTACTTCTATTTTCGGTAATTCGGCGAAGAAAATATTGTCTCCCATTTCAAACTGTTAGTGTTAGGGATACTAATAACTGTACCCAATACCTTGTATAAGTAATTAGTCCATTGTTAATCTGTATTCCGTGAAATGTAATGATTGTTAAACAACGATACGCACAGCATTATTAGAACTCCCGCTACAGCGGGTGTTCTATTGTAATCGGTGGATTAATATATGCGAGATGGCAAGTGACCGTTTTGATAATGCTGCCGCACGAGAGCCAGACAGTATGCGAGAGAACACAACTAGATAAGCGTCTATAAACGTGGTCAATTATTCATTCGGTGTATATTTAAAAATGTGTCGTATAGAAAATATATCGCTGAAATTGAATTGACAGTCTCTGAGTGAAGGTTTCTTTCCAAATTGTCCTTAGGTTCGTTTCAAATTGAAATCAGCTATCAAATAAGCTAGATGGAATTATATATTATTAATTATATTTTAAGCATGTTTCGTGACGTATATTTTCGTTGATAACAATGATTACCACGTGTTGGAACACCTTTCCTCTCTTCCTTGCTATTTCCTTCTGATTAAACATACATGAATTCTTCGACAATCTCGGTTCTGCTTGCGCTGGGATAATATAAATATTATTACGTATACATCTCAATCGTGTACTGTGTATATAGATAAAAAATATATATCTTATATTTGATTTTGAGATATATGTCGGATTGAATAAGGATCAAGCTAAGTCTTCGATATTCTGTACAATTTTATTTTGCTTATAAAAAGGTGAAAGAATATGCCGATTTTCAAGTTTTCTGCAAGGTTTACCCTGTCGGTTTGTGTTTAACGATCAAAGGACGCAGNAGACCACCAGCACGTTAGTATATATACATTGTTCAAAATTATAAGCACCACAAACACTATAAATAAAGAATGTATATATACTAAAGTCTTCGATATTCTGAATAATTTTATTTGGATTAAAAAAAGGTGGGAGAATATGACGATTTTAAAGTTTTCTACGAATTTTACCCTGTCGGTTCGTGTTTAACGATTAAAAGGACGTAGATGACATGAAAACAGGTCCATTGTTCAAAATTATAAGCACCACAAACACTAAAATAAACAACGTTTATACATTATAGTGCTGGTCCACTACCCCATACCCCAACCCGGTTTGTACTCTTGTGTGCTCGCTGGTGGCCCATCGGTGTGTGTCACCCAGTTTGCAGACTGGTTGCCCACCGATGTGTGCGTTGGTGGCCAACTGGTGTGTGCTCCGGTCCGTGCGCTAGTCTCCCGCCAGTGTGTGCTCCGTTGCGTACAATGGTTGCCGCTGGTGTGCTTCAGTGATGGCACGCCGATGTGTGGGTCCCGCGGGTTTGGTCCCGCGGAAATTCGATATAGTAGAGAGAGAGAGAGGAGGTAGATGATGTAGTTAGTTAGTATATAGAGTTTGCGTAGTTATTATTTTATTTTCTTACACACAACTACTTCCTCGGGACAAACCCGCGGTACCCACACATCGGAGTGCCATCAACGCACGCACTGGAACACACCAGCGGCTACCAGTGTACGCAACGGAGCACACACTGGCGGGAGACCAGCGCACGGACCGGAGCTCACACCAGTTGGCCACCAGCGCACACATCGGTGGGCAACCAGTCTGCAAACTGGGTAACACACACCGACGGGCCACCAGCGCGCACACGAGAGTACAAACCGGGGTGGGGTAGGGGGTAGTGCACCAGCACTATACTGTATATACGTTCTTTATTTTAGTGTTTGTGGTGCTTATAATTTTGAACAATGGACCTGCTTTCATGTTATCTGCATCCTTTAATCGTTAAACACAAACCGGCGGGGTAAACATTGTAGAAAACTTAAAAATCGGCATATTTTCTCACCTTTTTTAAGTTCAGAATATCGAAGACTTAGCTTGATCCTAGTTTATTCCGACAAATCTTAGAAAAAAACATTTAGACAACCAGCACGATAGTATATATACTTTTTTTTTAATGTTTATGGTGCTTATCATTTAAAACAATGGACTTGTTTTCATGTCATCTGCGTCCCTTAATCTTTAAACACAAACTAACAGGGTAAAGTTTGAAAAAAATTGAAAATCGACTTACTCCCCCACCTTTTTTCAAGCATGTATAGCAATACACTCGTAAGTTTGTTTACCAATATGTAGTCTTCTTTGACTAGATGTAGTTCTTTTAGGTATTCGTATAAAGCAGTACCATTGTAAAGTATGTTACCGAGATCAGAAGGTCGTCA
>QXVX01004744.1:41637-54821 GCA_013436065.1 Halocynthia aurantium | reverse complement strand
GGTGTTCCATAGCCTGCACCAGATTCTCAAAGATGTCTGTGACTCAATAAGGGCTAAGCACCACAGAACTAGACTTACCCTCGGTCGGTGTTGTTTCTTGATTCAAAATTTCACTTTTGCTCCTGCTATATAAAAATATTTTTTTTACTGATATGTTGCAAAATAAGAATGCAGTAATAGGGCAATAATAAACCTGAATATAGGCGAAACCTGTTCCGAAGTGAGCGATTTCGTGGGACTGGGTGTGGCGAATTCCTTCAAGGGAGAAGCAGAAAAACTAGTTCTTGTGGACGCTCTGCTCCTACCTGGTCCCTGAATAGGCGGTAATGGTCTTGGTAGACTAGGGCTTGCCATAGGTATTGAGTTGCTAGTTGTACTTTGTAGTCCCGTACCTGAGCTTCCCCTACGAAGCTGTGTCTGCATCCAGAGTAATCATTTTTAACAAAATAAAAATCTAACTATAACACTGTTTTGGCTTCTTTAAATAACACAAAAATAAATTCAGGAGGTTATTATTTTTTTAACTAAGAGTATTTCCTCTCTTAGCTTAATCATCTCACAATGAAACTAAATCAATCAACATGCAACATCACCTGAGACGCTGGGGTAGTGGGTGGCGCAGTAGACTGATAATCTGTGTCGCCAGTACTTTCGGATGTGATTGTCTGGCCATGACCAGAATGAAACACACGAGTACTGCTAGTTTTGCTAAGCTCCACATTCCCTCTTGATAAGCCTGCATTGGAAAAAATTGGATTCAATGTCGTTAGTGACATACTGCCATACCATAACTAAGATTTGAATCAAGAATGAAGTTTTACTACTCAATCTCATATTTATTCGTTAAATAATGTGGTAAAAATATTTCATATATTTCGAAAATGTACCGCCTCTCTGCCTACATTATATAATATTCCAAATGTTTCAATTCAAAAGATTATCAAACCTGTATAAGATCTGACACCACTTCTAGGAGATTTCTCTGGACTTCCAGGCAGTTTGTAAGTGTGTATATTGTTAATTTCATGCAAGTATCTAGATACATCAAGCTCCATCAAACGTGGCATTGTAGATGGTAAACTATTGTATATGGGAGACCTGGATTCAATGAAAAGTTTGTAATGCTGGTGTGAACAATGTTGTTGGTGGTTAAGCAGTTTTCGTTAATCAGGCACAATCCACTATCAAGAAATTTCTCGCTTACCATTTTTCTTTCTTTGTACTTGGTACAGTACTAGGCAAAGAAGCGTCAATTTTCCACATTGTTGGATCTTGCATGCGAACAAGACCTAGGTACAATTTTTAATTTATGGAAAAAGTTTCCGAAAGCATTGCCAATTAGAAATTTTCAATATGCTTGCCTGAAACGCTAAAAGCCTGGATATTGTCACGTTGAGCAGACTCTGCAGTCCATGGCGAAGCCCCATCTTTCACATTGAAACTCAGCACTGCATCTTGAACTGTTGCGAAAATTTTAAAATTTAAACTTTGCTTTACTAGTGAATATACTTTGTTTTTTTGGAACTATAATTCCCAAAATGTTGTCAGAATAAATTCCAGGTTAGTTCAGATTTAATTCAAGTAGATTGTAGCAGGACAAACAGTCCGGTAGTATGGATAAATACACTTAAACACTTCGTATTCATATATTGTTATTAATCAATTTTTACCAGTTCCAGAATTACAGTTTTAGACACTCACAGAATAAAGAAGTAACAGTAATAATAACAAACCGTTAGGACTAATCTTCCTAAAAGGAAATTGTTTTTCATTTTGTTCCATTGCATCCATCTGGTACTTGTTGAACCGAGTACTTATTTTGCCAGAATACCTGAAAAAGTTTAGTGGATTCACTTAGCTTGCTGATGTAATAAGCAGAGAACATACAACTCTTACTTTCGTAGTCGTGTTTTTCCTTGGTAAGATATGAAAGGTTTGATGAGGAAAACTCCTGTAATTTTCTCTAGCCTGAATAGGGCGTCTTGCAGCAAAAGACCAAGCCTCTGTCTTTTTAAGCTCATGTGATCCATACGGCTGCCCCAGTTCTGAGCTCTTTGGCGTTGCAATGACTCCATTTTATCTGGAAGGGTAATTTTTTAATGAAGTATGTACATACAATTATTAATTGCAGCACATAATAATATCAATGAACATACAAGATTACTCCGAGTTATTAGGACGCGCAAGTCTTAATTCACATCACAGCCCACATAACATTACAGTTTTGCAAATATCCATTGCTGTACAGCAAATACAGCAAAGCTATCAATGATTAAACTCTAATTACCAAGAATGTCAAAAACTTCTGCAGTCATGAGGGAGCTATTCCTGACGTTAAGTTCAATCTCTTTCATTTTAGTGTGATGAACCAACTTCTGCGCCAAGTGACGGAGTCTCTTCCCAGAAACATTGTTGTATTCCTCCATAGTGACAACCAGAGAGTTCAAAGTTGACTATGGGAAAAAAAGAAATGGTAAAAATCCAATGACTGTATTCATGAATATTAAAGCATTGGTTACCTCATTGATTCTTCCAATCTTTGTGGATTTTAGCAAAGCTTTTGTGTTATGCTCAGAATTCAATCTAGTGAACATCATCGTCATAGCAGGGTCAACAGTATGACCTCTCAATCCTTGACTCATAGGTAAATGATGTCCTGGAGGAAGGGGTGCAGTGGCTGATGGTGTGTTGGTAGTTACCTGCAACTGCAAATCAATTCACAATGAGAGAAATTCAAACCAGTAATGTCAATGCAAAAAAGCATTCACACAATCCCTGTCTAGTTTGCTCTGCAGTTAAAATATTATGTAACTTTATACAGTAAACTCCCGTGTTCCGGATATTTGAGTACCAGAATTTAGAAATATAAAAGGTGCGTGAAATGTCAATAATTACACATCTCCATTCAAATAGTTAATATTTATGCTATGTATTTTTTGCAAATAACTGATCAGGTAAAATCATCAAGATTCTCACATCATTAGGCATACTGTCTTGTTTAAAGTTTGAAATTGTGTTCTGAAGGTGCTTTATGACAGCAGCATCGTGCTGAGATCTACTTTCAAATTCCATTCTTGATAACTGTACATCAGCCTGTAGTATACAAGTAATGGGAAAGATCAACAGTAGTAAATAGATTATGAAAAGTTTTAGTGAAAAAATAAATTTCAGTGTTACCTCAAGCTGTGTAACACGATACTTGTAATCAACTCCTTCTTCACCTTTTTCAAAGGACTGAATTTTTTCCCGAGACTGCAAAGTTTGTATGGAAGCTTTTAATATCTCTTGCAATGTATTCAGAGTTTCTTCGATTGTGTTAGCCATTAGTTCCACCTTAACACATATAGAATGAATTTTCACTGAGAAAAAGATTGTTATATAAATTTTCATAGTTATGTTAATCCATTATCAGACATCAATAGGAACAAGCCACAAGTGTGATGTCTATCAATAGTCAGGAGTATTGCTATCTAGAAAATCACCTGAAAAAATTATGCAGAACTAAGAAACAGAACAATATACACCAGAAATGTGATCAAAAATGTATAACAAAATAATACCTGTACTCCTATTCATACAGTTAGTACAGTGCACATACCCCATATATGAAATGAACTATCTATAGATTACCCTAAATTCAAGAGTATCCTGCAGTTACAAATCTAGCAATTCACCTCAAACCAATTCAGCATTGCCTACCTCTGTTTCACTTGGAGACAACACAACATCATGCTCTTGAAAATCATTCAAAACTTCATTGAAGGGAACATGCTCCGACAAGATTTTCACGAAATTTCTTCTGAACTTCATTGTCGACTTGAAGGATGTGATAAAATTACTGATGATGTTGGGATCAGCAATCTACAAAAAAATCTGTGTCTTCAGGAAATATATTATTGAACTCAAACAAACATTAAGAATGGTTCAGCAAATAAAAAACATTTCACGAAAACAATTGATCATTATTTAATCGTTTTAGAATGCTATCTTCAATAAACATTTAAATATTCACATTCGGAGAAGTAAGTTTGGATCCTGAGGAGGAAGTGAGAAGTCGTGAAGCACTTTCCCTTCTCCTCAGCATGGCAGCTCTTTTTTCCTCCACCAAATTAGCAACTGATTTCTTGCTGACTGAAAACTTAGATGTGATCGGACTGGTTGATTGCTCTTTAGTCTTTGAACATAAAGAAAATATTTGATATAAAGGGACGTATCAGAAGCAAACTCCATTGAGGAAAAACAAATTCTCAGAAATAAATATCTTCGAATAAGACAAAATTTGATGAATATATCACCTGCAAGTCCTCCTGGTGACCTTTTTCAGCGGCCTCCGGTACTGTAGGCTTATCTTCATCACTCAATACTGCCATGGAGAGAAAAATAGATATAAAAGATGGACAGATATAAACTAGAATGATGCTATTGTTATAGAGGTTTTCATATATACACAGAATATAAATTTATCATTTCGATAATATGAACTACCCATTTTCTAATTAAGTAACATCAGTTATTATAAACTTGAAAGAACTTGCTGTGCTGATAACACACCGTCGTCTACTTTAACCTTTATTCATCTTTAACATTGTCAGCAGAGATTTTAATCATCTTTCCTCACACCTTCAATACTATATTACTGTCAAAATGCTTTTTGGAAAAATATTCTAAATGCTATCATCTTCACAGCAGAATTATTAAACGATTGAAACCTTCTCCTTCTTTAGAGCTTTCATGCTCACTCTGCAAAGCCAATTCTTCTAGTTGCCTCATTGCTTCATTAGCATCAGCCTCAGCTTCCTCCTAACAATCCAAGAAAGCTGTGATTAGCACAAATATTAAGAACAAAAGACTCCACCAGCAATTAGTTAAAGAGATAGAGTTTAATCATTAGTTTATTCAATCAAATAAATTCTTCTTATTTCAGTTAATTAGGTTATCACGGTCTGATTGCAAAATTGAACCTTATTGATAGGATTATGAGAATATCTCTGTAAACCTGTAATTTTTGTAGTTGTTGTATATGGTGTAGTAACGTGTCTCTTTCTCCCGACCATTTAGCCTTCTCTTTAACATATTTATCGGTACTTTGTGTCGATTGATCCTGTCCTGCTTTGAGAATGTGAATTTGCTGGTTGGCCTCAGCACGAAACTCTGCAAACTTTTTACTATAATCTTCTTCTGTGATGTTTTCCTACATGTCACAAAAGCAGAAAAATTCAGCAAGAAAATAAATATCAACCATGTTTAAATTTCTGCATAACATTTCAAAAAGACTAATTGAAACTATAGTAGTGTAAATATAAAAAGTGCCATATATGCAGTACAGACCCAATAACTTTCATCAGTCAGATCAATATTTTCCTGTACATTATCTAATGATGTAGTAACCACAATTTCTGGAATGGGAGAGTCTGCTCTCTCAGATGGAGGTGAATCAGCATCTGGAAGATATATTTCAATAGGTAAGCCTTAGGTATTTTTATCCACGTCCTTGAATAATGTGTAGATTGATTCTATTGCAGTCACTGTGCTAAATCCAATGTCATACCATGGGTTGCAAGAATTCAAATTTACCATTTGCAACAGATTCTGGTGACTTTATAGGAGACTCATGGACTTGGGAATGTTTTTCTTCTTCCCATTCTTCTTCTTCTATAGCATCATTCACTTTACCATTAGTTTCCGACTTCTTTTTACCCCACTGCTGAATGTCTTCATCGCTTACTTCTATTTCCTGCAAAAGAATGCACAGACAATTCTTAATACAGTAGTATGTATTTAAATTTACCAGATTCTATCAAAATGATGTGATTATAGATTCAAAAATTCAATGCTAAAAAAAGTCTATAGGTTGAGAGCAACTACAAGTGACATGACTTTGTTATTCAAACACGAAATCTAATTATATACATTAAATCTGTGTATAACAATAACAGATTAGTTAGAACAATGAAAATATTGGATCACTAGTAATTTCATAACTGCACAAAAATATTACAGACAGGGGGATCTGTTTAGTGAATTGCATTAGTATAAGAAACATGGACTTATACATACAATATACTTGAAAACATCGGCATCATTTGCATATCATGAACTATCTGCCTATATAATATCCACACAGTAAACACAAGGTATAAATTAGTTACATAATATAGATTGTTAAGATGTCTATACACGCAGGGTGTTAAAACCAGAAGCTTCACACACAAACCCTCAATATACTCACCGCTCTAAGTTGAGATAAATCGACAGAAGACGCGGTTGCGATTGCAGACATTGCACCCAATCTAGAAAAATTATTTTCCGAAAAGCTAGAACTATTTATTTATACTGTTTTTACGAATGTGAATTGAAATTATCACTATAACAGATAAAAATCTCTTATTCTGATCTCATTACCATATCTGAAACTCACTGCAGTGTGATAACCCTGAAATGGATTCAAATGATATTCACGAACGTATTCCCAGAATGTGTACTCAAACCATTGAGGCTGTAATTATGGCAACATTAAGTGTTCCCATCTGAAAGACAATGGTGTCCTTGACAAGAAAATTTCATTTAGTAAACCAATCATATTGTTTACTATATTGTTTATTTTTTAGCTTCATTTTGATAACTATACTAAATGCTTGTCAACACTATTAAGTTGAACACATTTCAAAATAAAAGAAAGTCAAATTTTGCTGACGATAACACATTCGAGATGACCCCAAACAGATAAATAGTTCAGGAAAATATGATTTCGAAATCACACACTTGAAAGCAATATTGAGTCCTCTCATTGAGTGTGGCCCTAATATAATATTGACATATACACCTGAAAATGATAAGGTTTACTCCTTTGCAATTCAAAGACAATGCTTCCAGAAAGAAATATTCAATTTTCATAAACAAATAATAAAGATTTCAAAACTTTATCACTCAAATTGTTGTTAACTTACAGCCTGCCTTGATTTCAGTAAGCTTTGTTATTGTGAGTTCCTTTGTGTGAGGAACCTAGACAACAATGTTATTTGATATGGCTAACCCAGAGTGTAAGCATTTAACAGTAAAGCCATGTTTTAAACTTTTCAGAGATTCTGGAAATGAATGTATCATGCTGCATAATCCCAGCAACATAAAACTTTTTCTCAAGAATTAAATATGTTCATTAAAGAAATAAAATACAAATAAACCTTAATTAGTTACAATTTCAATACACAATCTTGTTGCTGATGAGGGCAATGGAGGGTTAAACAAAACACTCTTTGTTTCACAGGTGTGTTTGGATGTAGTAAAATCCTTTGTGAATTTCTATTCCTCGTTGTTAATACGAAGGAAATGTAGGGACATCTACAGTTATATTGAACGCTGGCAAGGTAAAATCGAATGAGAGAGATATGTTAAAGTATGAACATTTGAAATGCAACTTCCCAGGATGAAATGAGATTTTCCTGCAATAATCTAAAATATATCACAGAAAAAGGAGAACAAGACTGTGGTAAGCGGTAATTTTTTGATTTCTATATAGCATGAGCCTTAGTAAATCTGCAGTGTAGGACTGCAGGGTATTCAAAAAGTTATCTTACCAGCATTAAGGAAACTTTACATCTGAATTCTTCTTGACTCTTCTCTAGCTCTTCCTGATGCACCATTCCAACCTGATTCGACAGAATCTGATATTGTTCAGATAGTTCTAGAAAAATATTATTCATGAGAAAAATACTTGATATTTGAAATAAGATTTTTCAATTTGTAAATAAGATACAGGTTAGTCACCAACTTTCTAGATGTCAATTGATGAACAAAAGTATGTCATGATCAATTTGGTCAATATTGAGAATGTTTTTTATTAGCACATTAGTTTATTTGTCAATCGAGCGGTCAGAATAAGAGTCTGAATATACAGCCGTGAGAGTTTTTCGTTTCATTGTAGAATAGAATGAGGCTTGAATAATATAACAATATTATCTGTAATCATCCAAATCAAAAATTAATAAACATATAACCTAGATACAGTATAACTTCATTGCTACGAGGTCTCTTACATGGGCTAGGAATTGCAAAACTGGAAATTCCCTTAAAGATTACTGTCCCTAGTACCATAGAAATAACAGTACCTTGAGCAACAGTTTCACGGTCTTTCTCACCAGAGCTCAACTTTTTCTGTACTTCATCCAACTCATTCTATCACAAAGAAAGGTAAGTGAGTTAAGCACAGACACAAACCTAGTTAATGCACTGTGGACATCATGAAATGATAGAAGTAAATGCTAGGGAAATATGCAATCCATATAAGGTGAAACAGAGAAAATAATGTAATTGGCTGTTGAAACAAGAAAACTATGTCACACTGTAGAAGTATTCCGAGAAATCACGCATCCGGAGAACAAATACTGATTATAGCAATGTAATATGTATAAATGAATTTACTGACATTGCCTCTTGTGAGAAACCAATACTTCCCAGGGTTCCACAACAGTGCATTAACTGAATAGGTAAAGTTACCTATTCTTTGTTAAGTGAAGGCTTTTAACTACACTGCAATCGACTGCTGGAGTGAGAAACTACAAAGCAGAGAACTAACACACCTGGAATCTTACAGTACAACGTACTAGATCCACTCAGAGGGTAGCAAGTCAGCTGGTAAATTCAATCACACAAACACGTTTTTAAACAATGTACAAGAGAACACTAACCGTCGCAGTAATATTTATTTCATTAATTTTAGCGCGAAACGATGTATCATTTTCGTCCCGAACTTTGCTTAGCTCTTGTTCCAGAATAATAATGGATTTCTTCATGCTGTCGATTTCGTTCTCATGAGCAAATCTATCTCTCGTCATTTCCTGGTGCAATTGTACATGACTTTTCTATAATAGAAACATTCTAATTTTTTGGTAAAAAGTAAATTTATTATCTCATCCCTGGACCGAAATGGTGAAATGTATTTCACAGAGCCCTCATTTTACAACGGTTGAAATAGTCCAATAATCAAGGAAGGTCATTCTTAACAGGATATTCCATTTTTCTCACGACAGGCAGCTTACACCTTTCAGCGATTGTAAAATGATTCATCTTTTGTGTAAATGCATTCCATAGAACAATACTTGAAATGATATGTTTGATAGACTGGAACGTATCCCATTTATTCACGAATAGAATGAAAATGATAGTGTGTTTGGTGGACACAGCTTTCAATTGTGTAAACTTAGCATAAAAAAAGTCGGATAAATCTGCTGGTCTATTTCATTTGCACTGATTTCATATAAGATGGAATCACGAACCCTTGATTTTTCAAGTTGAGTTTTGAAATTAATCAGCTCTACTCCCTTGTTTTCTAATTGCTTTCTAAGCTGTTGCATTTGTTCTTCGTTAGAAGACAAGTCTAAATAAAAATGTTATATTTTAAGTAATATTTTAAGTATTTAGATGAACAAAACAACACTACATACAATATCCACTCTTACCTTGCTGGGTTGACATCAATTTTTCTGTCAGTTTTAGAAGATCATCTTTAGCAAGCTGCAGATTTTTTTCTAATTTTTTTCTACTCCTTAATAATGTTAACAATCAATTTATTAGAATATTTGTTGAAACAATTTTGAAGATGAGAGTTGGACTCACTTGTTTGATTTACTTGTTGCTGCAGACTGCATGCTGCTCATGTAACCCATTATATCATGATTGAGTTCACCCAGGCGAACAACAGCATTGTCCATAGTATGGAGAGCACTTTGAATATTGGTCTGAATCGCATCAATGTCAATATCGGACAAGTTATCCTGCTCCGGATCTTCAAGTTCCGTAGGAAGTGAGTATGTATCAAAAAACTGCAAAAAAATGGAACAGTATAAAAAGACCGTATATTACTAAAGATCGTAATCTATTCTGAACTGATAACTGAATAAAAAAAATCAAAACAATCAATACAATACTTTAACTATGCAAAGTTTTTACCTCATTTAGTTGACTTAAAAGTTCCATTCTCTCTGTACAGGAATTTTGGAATCCAACTATGAATATTGTAACTCGTTGCTGATACTTATTCTTCTGGATTGCATCTCCAAGAATTGATTGCAGTTCTTTCTAGAAGAATAGATGGAAACATAGTTGGTATGTGCTATTAATCCGATTCATTTGGAAATACTACTAGAGAAATTTAACCAAAGTGCAAGTTATTCTTATACTTGGTGGTAAACACATTCTGGACCATTGTACTAAAGAATTTTTTTTTAAAGTATTGGTAGAAACTACCTATTACATACTGGTATTTATGTTTGATGTAAAATGAACCAACAAATTTCCTCCCACTTATTTTAAATCCCTCCTTTAGGGAGTCAAGTGGCTCTGGTTGAGAACCACTGGGTTAGAGGGTGAGTTTTTTTTAATGTTCATTCATAATGTTTGCTGTAGAAGCGATAATCACAATATGTGTGCTAGGGACCAAACAAAAATTAGGGACCGCACTACTAAACTAGCACAGTTCAGTTCTCTTGGTTCCTATTCCCTATTGTTTGAGGAGCACATCCTGAGTACATCATTTAATCTTTATACAACATTATACCAAAACCTTGATACCAATATTATATCAAGCTTCACTCCCATGTATTGCATTAGCATGTACCATATTGCATATCATATTCAGCAATATACTGCAATGTTACTACATTTCATAAAGTGGTTCCCTAACTGTAAGCAACACTGAAAAGATTTTGTTATGACTTTGGTTTGAGCCGAAACTTGTAAAATTACCTCTCCCTAACTAGATCAAATGCGGAAAAAGAGTACATTCCATATAGAATTGTAGCGAATTGGTGTGTCAAGGTTGCGATTATAAGTGTGAGAGTTTATTGTTAGTTATGTTGTACTCTGTCTGTTTGAACCGCTACAAATACACTCCTGAGGGGAAGGAGGAACTCCGCTATCTTTGTCCAGTATTCAGAAGGTTAGATAAAACACACATAATACAATGGTTAAATGCTGCCTCTTTGTAAGGTATAAATCAATACACTGTTTTGTCTGTATACTACGATTCTATTCACTGGCTCGTATCATCAACACAAACTTGATGCTACAAACTTACAAGCATACATAAAATTACAATCGTATCATTAGAATTGTTTATCCAGTATATTTTACACTCCCCTTCTCAACTAATATCACGGGACTTATTTTTCACCCTGCTGCTGGTTCGGTAGTCAGCTTATCTCTATATGTATGATTACCCGTCAGTCATTGTTCAGTATCCTGTTTAGGAAATGATACTTTGAGCTTAATACATCTTACCAGGGGGGAGCGTTAATATCTAGGAAATGAACTTTGGGTTTTATATACATTCTGTGGTTACACGTATGTAACATTATGTTTACCATAATCGGTCTCCTGTACAAATCTACTCCCTATAGAATCACTATCAAATATCAACCAAAGCAAACTTACAATGTCGGACAAAAATTCCACATTGGAGCTGAATGATTGTCGTCCAAATATAGCTTCTCCCAACTCATAGTCCTCAAATATCTGTGGTTTTTTAAATAAATAATATTATCTATTTCATCGATGTTATGGTTATCATAAATGGCCACACAAAAAGGAATTGCCAAATACGACTCACATTCCTCACTCTGCTATTAATAAGTTCCAATTCCTGTAACGTTTCATCCTGGGCACGGGCAATTTTGGCCTTTTCCATCCGTTCTATCACGCCATTAGATATTCCGAATTCAATGGGAATGTTAACATCCAAAATCTCCATCTCTTGTTAACGATATCTGAGGCTTATATAGTGAGAAAAATACCATGTGAACGAACTTGGCAAAGGAAGTTAAGCTGGTTTCCATGTTTACGTATAAAGCGATGTGGGTCAAGGGTCAAGCTTAATTTCTATTTCCACTAAAAGAGGAATCATTTTACATAATAAGAGTTTTTAAACAGGATTTTCTTTAATGGTAACAAATTTTCTTTTCGCAGATTTTGTATCATTTTGTTTGTTGTTCAATATTTTCTAAGTTGCAGTTATCTCATAATGAAGAAGAAACTGTGTGCAGGAGAATATGTTCGTGTGCGCATAAGGTCATAACTACTGTACTTGCTTTCTTGTCTCAGCGCTCAGACTTAGAACAGGGTCTGTTTCTACTAGGGTCTTGTTTATGATAATTTTTTTCTCGAATATGTATCTTTTTCTTAAATAAGAGTCTACATCGCGGCCCCTGGGTACTTTTTTGATTCATTTTGACATTATTACATTATAAACGCAATACAATAGCAGACCCTATATTATAGTATTATATCATTCAGTACAGTGTTGTAGACAAAATTATGAATACCCGTAGGCAGAAACGCATTGTTTCATACAGAGGAATTGTGAATAAGTACAATTATTCGATTGTTATATCTTTTTACAGAGTTGTGACATAACGAACTAATGAACATTAAAGACAGAATACTGGCATAATCTCATTAGCAGCATAACCGAGATTGTATGAAGCATCTGTGTGTGCAACGTGTGTTAAAATGAACTGGGGTTATGTAGAGTAACCTGGAATAGAATACAATATACAGACAATTTATGACATTATTACATTATAGACGTAATACAATAGCAGACGCTATATTATAGTATTATATCATGCACTACAGTATTATAGACGTGATTGTGAATAGGCAGAAACGCATTGTTCCATACAGAAGAATTGTGAATAGGTACAACTTTTCGATTGTTATATTCTATTACAGAGTTGTGACATAACGAACTTATGAACATTCGAGACAGAATACTGGCATACGACCATTAGCATCATAACCGAGATTGTATGGAGCAGCAGTCTGTGCCACGTATGTTAAAATGAACTGCGACTAAGTAGATAAGTGGTTCTTAACCTTATTAGAGATACTGAATCATGCAAGCTTCATCAGTGCATTCACCGAACCCTACGTATTTATAAAAAATAAAATATGATTTTTTAAAAACATAGATTACGTCACGAGTAATACGAACGGATTGAACGAAAAGGACACAGACACATACGCTTTTAATTTGTTAAGAAATACAGTAATCCCTCACCTATCGCGAGTATTGCGTTCCAGAGCCTCCCGCGATAGGTGAAAATCCGCGAAGTAGAAACCACATATTTATTTGAATATATTTGAGCGTATTTTAAACCATTATAAATCATTCACACATTCTTATTTACCTT
>QXVX01004744.1:21627-36108 GCA_013436065.1 Halocynthia aurantium | reverse complement strand
CCGAAGATGAATTTTATCTACTCGATGAAATATGGTATTGCTTGAATACCACTTAAATTAAAAATCAATCTACTGGATACGATATATCATCATAAATAATAAATAAATATGGATCCGTGCATCATAAACGGCATCACGTAATCTATACATATACCCATACTGTACTATGTAAGTTTTTGTTTGTTCGGGACGGCTGTTCTCTCTCTATCTCCCTCTATCCCTCTTCCCCTCCTTCTCTCTCTCTCTCGCTTGCATTTCATCCGTGAGGCTAATGAAAGCTTCTGAATATGTTGTCAGTGAGGCAAGATTACAGTTAGGCTATGTTCTTCAAACATACTGCGGTTTCGATGGTTTGAGCATTTTGTTTTAAACAGTAAAAAATATCACAATAATTAGTCGGAGTTCTGAATGTGGGAATTTTATTTATCAAAATTCTCAAATTACGACAGAATTATTCTGCTGCTCAATTTAGAGTCATCGTTCTGACAGTGTATCATATTCTATTACATCTGAAATACGTAAATATAATTAGACTAGAAAGATGTGTGAAAGATCCGAGACTACTTCGGGATGTGAGAGGAATGAAGAAAGTGCTAAGGAGTATCTGCAGATTAAACATTTAGTTTACTGGTAGTTTAGATTTAAGTAATGCGCTTCTGGTGGACCGAATAACTAAATAAATATATAAAGAACTCTATTGAGTGAAATGTCGTGCTGTTGTGATTGCTCACGTGATACTAACGCTATCGGATATTTTGAATTAATTCGAGCAATACCTCACAAAAATAGAATTGAATGATTCCAATTTTTTGTGGCAATGCTGCACAGACAACCGCAAAAATCAAATTCCATTCAGATCTATTTACATGCTGAGAACAGAAAGCTAGTATGGAGATAGGATACATCTTCAATAGCACTTTGCAATCTTCACGAGTGAAGGATGATTAAGAGAACGATTTTGCATAAACAGTATTGGCCGCCTTCGAACCACCGCGCAACCCACATGTCCGTGTTCGTGTTTAGTGATACTGCCAGGTTTCCTTCTTCTAGCAAGAGCAAAATCTAGTTTACGATAGTTATTTGTAAATAACTTCTTTAATCTTGAAAAGAAGAATTCCCACGACCTATCGACCAAGAAAACATGTCACCAATTCAAGTATATCGATTCTTTATCTAATGTTTAGTGAAAATGTCATGATATCAAAACAGGTATTGGAATGGTACTGAAGTTCCTAGGATGGATCAAACAGAGAAGGAGAGAGCTTATTAAAATTTACGTAGTTGGTTTGTGGTAATCTCCTGGTTTACTAAGAAGAGTGAATAATGTATGGAATTAGTTGAGAGAAACTTTGTAGGACAGTTTATACAATTGCTTACCAATTAACGGCAGATGAGAATGGAATATTCAAACTTAATCATTGATCTTGTTCAACTAGAATAATATTTGTGAAAATAATAAAACTATCCTAACAATGATAATCTTTATTTACGCTTACAGATAAGGAAAGGTAGTTAGACCATATTTTTATTTCCTATTTCGAAAACGTGAACTGCATAGTTTAAACGCACAGAAGTATTTCATTCCTACAATGTATATCAATACACAGTGGAACCCAGGTGTCCATAACTACTTGCTTTAAATATATAAAGTTTACGATTACGTTGCGAGATCTAATTCAATGAGTTCGGGACCGATATCCACCGAGAACCACGATGCAAACATAGCTCAGAGATGGTGGACTGACTGTTCAGGATCACAGACCGGAAAATACATTATTTTGTCTATCTACATAATCGTCGTCCTAGTTGGTGTCACAGGTATGATACTTCAATCTATCTGTAACTACTTATACATATTTAAATAAATGATTCATACGGCGACAAAAGTAATAATTGGTATAAGACTTGAATTTTTTTAAACTAAATCATATTATATGAAACCAGAAATTTTTCGACGGTCATAGGGGCAGTTTTATCAAAAATCTTGGACCAGGGAACAGGTAAGGCAGTGACTAAGCAAGAATTATTTTAACGTGCGGTTCTTGGAGGAATTGTCGCAAATTATTCACCACATAGGATATTATAATATTATCACTTCTATTCATACCTAAATATATTGTATATATGGGCCATGAGACTGGGACCCTAAATGCGACTTCGCTAATTTATAAAGAAAGATATTTTCAGTGCAACATTTAAAATATTGTTTGAAACGACAAAGATGATGTAATAAAAGAAATAATCCGTTCTATTTTGGTAAATGCTAAAACTAACCCATCATTTAACATAGCCCAAGCTCGAATTCGTGTTGATCCCTACAAACAATCTTAACAAAAATAATCTATTATTCTTCCTGTGGCTTGAGAGCACTACTACACAATAATTGATTGATGTTATATTGATCGCTTCTGCAATCCTTCAGTGTGGCAGTTTGTCTCCGCATGCGGTCACTGCACTCAATATTGGTATTGGGGACATTGTGGATGGGGATTGATTTGAAGCGACAAATAGAAAGGTGTTTTAACACAGTCCCTGTTGTCCTAGATCTGATTAAAAAGTATTGATGCAGAATGAACAACTGATGTAAATACTAAGACAAACTTTAAAACTTCTAAGTTACGAAACTCAAGTTACAAACTCACTCAGGACAGAATTACAATATCCGGATATATACCACAAGAAATATTGATAATTAAAATTCATTAATCTTAAATTCAAAATTTGAGAAAGAGCACAGAGTTTGAAGGATGTTATTGGCGTATGTATCCCTGTGAATTATACTACAAGTGTGATCTTACATGTAACTAAGAAATAGTTTATTCAGACCGTAGTTCTGCAATCTTCAAAAACTATCTACATGTCTAAAAAATGAAGTACATTTCTTCGCAATAGGAAACAAATGACAAACACTTTGATTAAATGGGGCGAATAAAGGACGTTTAATTAAATTTCCCAGTTAATAATTCGTTTACAAGTTAAGATCTTAACCACTATGCCTACACGTAAACTAGCAGTTTTCTGGTCCTCGTGTCAAACTGTATATTCTTTCCTAATTAATTTACTTCCAATCGCGGTGTTCCCAAGTGGTTTTCAAAAAATATAAACCAACAGACATGTCAATCAAATATCGTAGCGATAATGAAATAATTTTAGATCATTCTGGTCGGATTCCTTGGAATTCCCTTCAATATCAATATATCTCTATTCACGTACTATTTCGTTCATGACAAATTCCACATATCGTAAAATATTGTTTAAATGATGCGCTATATTTGCTGAACATAGCACACATTTGCAACATTTTCAATTACGGCAGCAACATGACTATAGTTACGTTCACAAATAAGTACGCGGAAACTGCATTGGAATGAATATACCGATATTTCTTTATATGTGTGTATTTCAAGTCTACGATTGAAAACTAAAGCCGACTTAACCAACTGAATTAAAAAAGATGGAATGATTAGAATAAAACCCATATAATTATTGTTATACAAATGTTGTTAACAATTTATGCCATGAGGAAAAGGAGGGACATGAGAGAAATGAGGGAGAGATGTAAGGGAAAATAACTTTTCTAATGAGCTGTGTCCAACATCAGTTAATAATTGTTTTCCTTCAACAGGTAACACAATATCAATTATCATCTTGAGCGGACGTGCCGGACGCAGGCGAAGAATACTATCCGAAGCCTACAGAATGTACATCGTAACTCTAGCCGTGGCAGATAGTGGTGTATTAATTTTCACTGCATTTATAAGGTAACAAGGCGGAAATAATGTTGTACAAAAGCCTTCTGCCTACCAATTACAGAAATAGAGTGTTGGGCTAATAGCCTATATCGATTGGATATTCGAATGGATTTTTTCCACAATTATAGCATTTTTCTATCTTAATTACATGGTTCCTTTTAGATACTCGCTAATACCGTGGATATCCCGAACAAACTACGAAGGGTTATACGAAATCTATTTGTGTCGGTGGCATCGCTTCGTGATGCACTTCTTTCACAATGCCTCGGTGTGGCTTTTAGTAATGACAGCGATGGATAGGTGTGTCGCTGTATGCGCGCCCATTTCGTATCAGTCGTTTAGTAGGAACACCAAGTACGCTAAACAGGTACGTGCTGCGACAAAGATGAAAGAGGGAAAGCTGGTGAATAATCAATGAGATCTTCAACGGCCATAACATATCGGAAGATAATTCTAAAAAGTCTAATAGGTTCAAATTAAAAAGGTCAAGCAAGTACAATTTGTAATCTAAGACGGGATAAGGAGATAAATCATTGATATAAAAATGTCATCAATTATTCTGCTACGGTACAGCGCTGTGTTTGAGACAACAATATATAACCTCAACTTTAAAATTGATTAAAATACATCTGAATCATTAAAATTTGGTTATATCGGAAATTTCCCTGCGTTAAGGGATATTCGAATTAGCACAAAACTTTGGAAACACAATATCCCAGGTGGTCGTGTCAGTAATGAAACATATATAATAGTTCATTATATCCTCATATCCACATATTTTAACTAATTAATTTAAAATACAAACACATAAAGTCTGTATAAACTTTGAAATCCAGTGAACGACTATATCGCAGAAAATATTTCTATTTTTAGTTTACAGCTGGAACGCTTGTCTTGTCTTTGATATTTGCCACCCCGTTTTTGATGGCTGGACCGGTTTATGAAGACGAATATGAAACTGAAGGTTTTGATCAAGATCACTTAAATAGCATATCAACGCAAGAACCGCTGTCGTATTTTAATTCCACGTCCGATACAACTACGAAAAGGCTAATGGTTTCAAATCATTCCACCCAACAATCCAACTCATTTGTGTTTGAAGACCAAAACAATTTGCTAGGAACTCCAGTGACTAGAACAAGTCACAATAAAGAACAATTTCAACGAAATAATAGGACAGTGAGGTAAGGGAGAATCTACAGCACATTGGAAAATATATTGCAGTAAAACTATATTCGTATTTTAATTCCTAGCACATGACCTTGAAAAAACTCCGTTACGGGTTAATTATTTAGTTTGTTAATGGGATTAGTTCTCTACCACGCGATTCTGCCTTAAAATATTGGTAAACCTGATTAAAGTGTTGTGGTATTTTAGGTAATTGATTTTGAAGAAATAGTTTTTGTTTATGGCACCTGTCATGTGAGCTCTTGAAAATAAAAGAATATAGAAATTATAATTAGTTAATTTGTGGGAGAGATGAAAGTGGGAATGTCTTGTAACAGCAGACGCACAGCTTCGCAAGACGTAATTCTTGGCATAACAAGAGAGTGAACATAAGTGTATCCACAGAAAGCAGCAAACTCCACTTTAAGAGCGGTTTGGATCGATAAGCAGCGTATTGAAGGATAATGTCATTACGCATAAATTAATGGTCGACATATCGGGTCAATATTATGTTTTATGTCAATATTTTCCATAAAAAATTAATGACCTATCCAAATATTATTTTCTTTCCAGGCGGGTAAAAGGATGCTCATTGCCGGAAAGTGTAGCATACCCAATTAACGTCAGCTTTCATATCGCCTTTGCGATCCTAATTCCATACTTCGTCCTCAGCGGATTGAACACGGCGATACTGTATAAAATACACTTCGGAAGGAAGAAGAATGGACCGGGTGTTGGGAGACAGCAGCGGACTAATAGAAAGATCACGGTAAAACTCACAAAAAAGTTTTCATAATACAATTAACACACATTAAAGACTGCTAGAATCTAGATTACTCGCTTTCCTGTGTTTGGAGTGGTTATATTCACATAAAATAAGGAAGATAAACTATTTAGTCGTGCAAAAACCTAGAGCGAGAGAGTCCTTCTTGACCTAATGGGTGATCCCGGAATACGAATACAGAACACTAGGTTAGAAAGATGCGAGATGCTGCGGTGTATTGCGTATTGTAAGTGTGTGGTTGATGAAAATCGGGAATAATAGTTGACGCCAAAAAATTCAATTTCATTCTATTTTACTAAGTATAATCGACGCGATTTACGATTATAGCTATTGGGAAATCGATAACACACAGAAAGAAAACACGATTTGATAGTGCTTTTTCTAATCTGAATGGTTACAGGAGGTTATTGATTTGGACGATTCAATGTTTATTACGTGCCACTAGTCGAGTGCTACCATTTTAAGCCAAGTCAAGTTAGATCGGGCTACTTGAGTGAAGTCGAGTATTTCATGTTGGTTAGATTACAAGACTTAGTTTCTATTTCACCATGAATAATTTCTTTCCAATATTTCAAATTTCTTAAAATAACAAGATTCATTGGTTCGTGAATTAATGACACGTCCTTAGGGAATTTACCTTTCTATCTGATTTAATAGGCAAGTGCGAAATTTCAAACTATTCATGTATTTTATAGATCATGATGTTGGCGGTGAGTTTCGTGTTCATCATGCTGTGGATGCCGCAAGTAGTAATGCAGTTTTTACATTCTGATGCGCATTCCAATCCATGCGAATCAAATGTATACGCCACATCGTTCGCCAACATCTGCACCTTCACTAATTCTGCCATCAACTTTTTTCTCTACTGTATGACAGTGGACAAATTTCGAATTGCCGCCTGGCAATTGATTCGATGCCAGTTATCTAGATCGAAGCAAAAAATCATTTCGCCAAACGGCACACACGAGTTTTATGTCGCTTCAAAAAACGCAGGAATTTTGAATAACCTGAGAATTGTCTGGGGAAGAGTTGTCGAGTCGAATGAAACTAATAGCGGTAATCAGGATTCAACATGAAGGAAATGAATGGAAGAGGTCCTAATTTGCAACTACACTCCAGTGATAAGATCATTAGATCGGTCATGATGACGATTGAAATTTTGCCGATTTTAATTCACAAATGTAGGTTTTACACGTTTTACACGTATCGACTAGACTTTGTCGCATCTCCCAAGCGTAATAGATCGAAATCACGTCCAGTAACATAACAGCATGATCATGATTGTCGGGTCAGTTTAGGGTGTTGTACACCTTCTATATAACTAATTACTATTTCTGTGTGTCATTTATTTTGAGATCATGCATTCAATCAATAAAAGTACAATACACGTTTTAAATAACATAGGATCCATTCTATCACATTGAAGCATGAAACATTGCAATTTTTTTATTTCAAACATCCTCGACAAGTGATAAATACATGAAACGAGTCCTAGTAAAATGCATTATTCTTCTCGTGTCTCGTGTCCGTGTTCAAATATCCATCTGTGGTATACTGTTGCAAATTATACAAGTGAGGCGAAGCCGCAAGACAAATTCCCTCTCCCAAACACAATCGAGTTTCGCTCTTTTGACAAGACTGACAGGATGAACGAATCAAGAAGGTAACGTCAGACAATATCGATGAAGACAATCTTTGAAATTGGTTGTTGAATGGCGTTTGGCTTATTTACCTTTTTGTCGTTATTCCGCGCTGAATAATTAATATGGCATTAGGAAATGCATTGGGTCTATTAAATGCGTGTAATTGTGCTGTTGTTCACTTAGTCCTTGTTTCAACTCGATGTTGTAGATGTCAAAGAACTTGCAGTTTTATGCTTTATTGAATGATACTTCATCTGACTCCTGAAAAGCAGGCTGGATACAGGCAGGTCTATGCACTTTTCTAAAGATACTGGTATAGTTATTTTCACATGAAACACACATCAGAATAGTTGAAGAGTATTACAGGGTTTGGGGGTCATGGAATAGGATGTTTAACAGGAGTGTAACAATTGAAAAAAATAGAGAGATATTGAGCTGATATCAGTTATCGTAAATTAATGCGCTGTATTTGGGTAACGATACTGAAAATTTTTGTAGTTATTTCTTGTTTTAATAGATTTCTTCATAGAGAAGGGGATTATGAAGACTTATTTGATACAGAATTAATATTACAACATTATGTGGTATCATGGACTGAAACTATTCAATTCACTGGTCCCAAAACACGCTCCGCCAAATCAGTCGCAGTCTCATTACGCATGTTATCGCTTCGAACTTGCCATCGATGCTCGTGTCCTTCGGGAATTGCCAATAACTCTCATGAGCCAAGATTCTATTCTTATCTTTTGCGATGTCGATGAATTTCCGTGTAGGAATCCGCGTAGGAATCGCGCCATCGAAAAACTTGAGTGAAAATCTCACACAATTCAAATTAGATTCTATAATAATTGTATCAGCACTTGCTCTTGTACTTTTTTGGCGGAATTTGAAGAAACTTTTTATCTTGCTGATGGGACTTATTTTTCTTTTTCTTGTTGTGGCTTGGTGACGCTTCGTAGCAATAAATTTCGGGCACTACAGCATTTCGCGGAAGAACTTTTGTCTTTTTCTTTTTCTTTTTTGCGACTCCTTCCCCGGTCCGAGTCGAATAAGTTGTGTCGATATGCGATATTTCAAATTGCGAAATTTCTTTGTTCAGTTCAGCAGGTGATCCCAATCTGTTACGTAAAATATAATCGCACACGTGCTTGAAAGTCCTATTCGAGGTTCTAGATTACGGAGCAGGTGAAATTCTATATATTTTTCTTTTCATGTACCGTTTCGTAAGCCCAGTAAACGGCATTAAACGTATTAAAAAGTCGCATGTGTCTCTGAAGATCAAAAACAAATTTTGAGCTTTATGTAAGACTCTTGACTGAGCAAAAAGGTCTTTTTCATAAAGCAATATCTTGTATAACAATATTTTACGCGCAGATCGGGAATCGAATCTAGGAAGACCACGTAGGCAACCTCAATTCCTGAAGAGACCACTGACGGGATGACAATAAATGCGTACAAGGAAACTGAGATACTTTTGGTGAGGTTCGAACCCGCCATGTATCGGTCAGGAAATGCTCTCGCTACTCATTGTGCCACTATCCCCCCAAACAAATTCCGCAAATTCCACAGATATCTAGCGCCATCTAGCGTTTATCCGTCAACATTGCATAAGTCATATTAACCATTTCGCATTTGTTATTGCATAATGTAAGTATCCTGCAGACCTTGCATTTTCACGAATGCATCTGTCACCAAAGTACACCCGTATATCCTTTTTCTGAGATTATTACTGGCGTATATGGTAAGCCTATGATCCCCTTTGTATGAATTCTCATCCCAGGCATGCTTAAATTATGCCACAGAGAAACGGTATTACGCGTGATTAGTACACGAAATAATAAAGAAACTCAAATATGTGCATGCGTATTTCCATCTGAGCATAATTGCAGCATTTGAACCATAAATTGATGCATACTGTATACCAAATTTATAAATCATCTCTCTAGTCAGACCCATAATTATCGTTATTGCTATACGGTATTATATATTGCGACTAACCAATGACTAATGTATGTCATATTGCAATTTAGATGTCGGATATTTTATGAACACGATACATTTTCTTTCAATGCAATCTATTCATGTAGAGCTAATTTTTTTGCATGGGAAAAATACAGTAACTCCAATCCTCCTATAACCGGCGGATTCGTCAGGTTAAAAAGCAAGTTAACTCACCTGATATCTATACTCCAAACTAATGACCATCCCGAATACACAGGGTTCGTTGAACGATCGATTAAATGATACAAAGAGCCAACGCGTTCTTCCCAGATTCCCTGGTTCAAATTAAAAGCTTGTGCGAGACGTCGTTTCAGTCTAGTGTACATTGATTTCGCCATTCCGTATTCCTTCTGGAAAATGCAATTTACTCATCTATTAGTGGACTATAATCTAAAGCTAGCAAAAACATCCAGTAAAATATAGTGGACTATACCTCTTTGCTTTCTTTCAGTTCTTCTCTTTTAATACTCCAAGCTCCTACAGATCCAACTCTTCGTATCACTTTAGCTGTCGAGTTCCACCCACACAGACGCGCCCATTCATGCGGACGGATGCATCGAACAAAATCACGTTTTTCTATGTCAGCACCTAGAATCACAAATGTGAACTTATAAATTAGATACGAATAAATATAGAATGAAATAAGGGGGAACTTTTTTACACGTTTTTTTCCGAATATCGATCCATGCGCCATAAACGTTTTAATTTTACGAATGTAAAAATATGATTTACTTCCACTTTTTGTCGCTAGTTCAATCGACAACGATTATCCGATTGGACATTGAAGTATTGGGTAAAAGGGAATAAATTATTTGACTACATTTATTAAATTATTAACATTTTTCTAGGAAATTCTAGGAAAATTAACTGTATGTTATCATACCGGCTATTATAAGCAATCTTGCACAGAGTGAGTGTCCTCTTATAGCTGCTTTCATTAGGGCTGTCATTCCATTTTCATTTTGAACATCAACGTTTATATAGGGTCGAGACCAGAGTAAAAATCGGATTACATCACTGTGGCCTGTAGGGAAGGAATAAAATACATTGCTTAAAACTTGGATTCTGATGAGTCATAGAGAATACAGGAATATTTTACTTAAAAATAATATCACAACGCATTTAGTTCTATTCTGTACCTGCTTGAGCTGCCATCATGAGAGGAGTATTGCCTTCATTATCCTGACTGTTGACGTCAATATTGTTCAAGAGGTGGCGTATTACTCCCAAGGCACCAATAGAGCAAGCAATTGTCAAGGGGGTCTAAAAGGATAAGATTTATCAAATTTAAATAAAGAAAACTAATACCACTTGTACAATTTTCAGTAGTGAGGACTTAAGTGGGTTACGTAGGCGATTTTAAAGCAACTATGCGAAGTAGATTCGCTTAACGAGTATCATGTAACTGTAACTCATGGGTCTCAACCTAAGTCCAGAAAAGTGTTTCGATACTATACACAACCAAGAATAGACCACCATAATACCCGATATCATGGGTTGATAACATTAAGTGAGGGATACGAATATAATATAAATATGTTTTGGGAGCAATTAAAATAATTACCTGTCCGTTTCTGTTGGACATGCAAAGCTCGACAATATGACTTGTCAGTAAGTAGCGAACGCCGGAGACATTGCCAGATCTGTCAAAGAGGAGTATTTTATTATTCTAGTAAAGCAGTAATAGTCAAATCCAATAGGATTATATAAATATCTGATTAGCATATTCANTATAAATATGTTTTGGGAGCAATTGATATTGAAAACAACAGCCGATTGATAATACTATCTACAATCGTAGTAAGTGATGGCAACTGTATATATTATATATAAGGTAATAATTACCTGTCCGTTTCTGTTGGACATACAAAGCTCGACAATATGACTTGTCAGTAAGTAGCGAACGCCGGAGACATTGCCAGATCTGTCAAAGAGAAGTATTTTATTATTCTAGTAAAGCAATAATAGTCAAATCCAATAGATCTGATTCGCATATTCACTTGGAACAACTCTTTCCAGCCAAGTTCTATTGAATAGGAACATACCTGCAAGCCGCGGAGAAAACCCTATGCAGACTTTCAACAGAATTGAGTTCAGTTATCCCCGATTCCGAAGAAGTATTTTCCACGTTGCTGTCTTCGTCTTCACTATTGTAATCCATGTCATCAATGCAACCTCCGATTTCCAAGACTGATTCATCCATATTATTGCTGTTGTCGTTCATTGCATATACCACGGAGTATTAAATAAAGTGGTAAAAATATTTCACATTTTATATAAGAGCTCTCGTATTAATTTTCTGTAAAATGAAACAAAGAAAATGTTTAATAATATTAACAAACCAATGTCGAAGAATAGTGTTGTCTTTGATGGAAACACGGTTATCAATATCATTCTATAAATACTGACCAGAAACTGCGTCTTTTGACGGAATCCAACAGTCAACTAGGAAAATATGATTACTACGATTAAATAACATAACCGGCACTCCAATAACGAACTCGGTTGTTCGTGTCGTTCTCAGGTCCCACACAAAAGCAAAAATCGTCCCACAGGTAGATGGGCGTAATTATATTACATGTATATTACTGTAGTACCACACAACTATTCACAGTTCGACTTCTGATCTAATATTGGCAACACATTTCCCCAGGGGGATATACACGCTCTCAAACATTTTAACAATAACTTTCTCAATGTTTTAAAAAAATATATTTCTGGAAGACGATTTTATCACTCAGACTAGATAGGTGAATGATCAACCACAAAATTCGCTATGTCTGCGAATTGATTGTGCAACAAAGCATTGGTCCATGAGCTCATTGCAATCCTTTTTATTGATTGTATGTGCAATATGCTATTTCAATATATTGATTTCATCTTAAGTAATATTGTTTTCCTGCACTAGAACTGTTTTTTTATCGCAATATTATTTCTCTTATTTCGTTAATGATGGGGACAAAAAGTGCCGGTTAAGAGAAGAAACAATAACACATAAAATCAAACTTATGAAGTATTGCGAATATCTCTGTAACGTAATAATGAAAGAACGTAAGCGTCAACTACGCACATATTCTCAACGAATTTTTGAAAAATAGAACTGCAATATGTATATATGTCCTATTGTGAAACTAACGATTCGTGAACGTATTATGTATGTATAAGTATGTAAAAGAGACATAATAGATCGCGCGTTCAGTGCATTGTCGTTCAAACTACTTTTTATATTGCATTGGTGCAAGGCAATACAGATAACTCTATTTCTTGAAGTGATTCAAATCGGAATCAATCAATCAATGACTAGATTGAAAGAAAACTGAAAAGGCTTCCCGATTTTTCAGTTTATTCTGGTTCAAAACTTTGATACAATCTATGAGAGAAAACGGAAAACAGTGGCCTTTTTTTCTGTTGCTATACACCAGCATACGTAATACAATTTATTTCGATTTATCCGTCATTTTCGAAGACGGCAGTTAGGTCCCTAGACACGGCAATTATCAACATTTCTAAGTGAAGGGATTTAGATGTAAATGGGAAAACAATTAATTATTTATGTTTGGCCGTGATTCTTTGTGCGCCCCTAAATCCGTTTTCCCATTTATGGTATTTCTAGATCTGAATCAAGCAATGATATCCAGTTATAATTTTCAAGTTGTCCGAAGATCACTACCTAAAATTTAATATTCGGGAAATTAAGAATAATTACTGGTAAATTATAGAATGCTATTATATTTCATGTGGGAAAAATTTAATATAATAAAACCATAATGAAAAATGCTATTTTAATATGACTAACAATATCACAATATGCCAACCAGCCATAACCCAAACCTTTAGTTATTTTCAAGAAACTCACTATCTCTAAATCCAAAGATATATTCTTTGTCTTATTTTTGGAACATATTTTTTCTTACATAAAAAGTCATTAACTAAAGTAACAATGTACTGAAGTAAGTTGAACGAGGTGACCTTTATCTAACCTTCAAATAACATCACTCTATTTATCTTGGATGTGGATTAGCAAAAATTGGTCATGGAACNTAAGCTAGTCCACAATTCATGTCAGAAAACATATCTCAAAACGAAAGTGAAAGTGCAGGAGTAGTCATAGATACGCTTCGGGTCACTAACAGGGTAAATCCAACAATCATTGATAGCCTCGCTTTCACGACAATTCAGCATCCTCGGATGCTCGGATAGTTAAAATAAGAACCGGGTCATATACACGTGTATATATATATATGAGGACCATTCAGGCTACAGTCACACGACATCACGTTCTTTATGTTGTATCAGGTAGTTGTTGCACCCTCTTTGAATAATGATAACATCTTGATTTCTAGTGACTTGTACTTCTACGAAATTAAAATGTAATTGCCACTATAGTTCGGTCTAGTCTAGACCATAGACGATTTGACTGATAAGAAATTTCAACTCGGGAAAATATATATATGCTACTATGTTGACGTTAGTTTCAATCCTGCCATTTCAAGACCTTATTGATAGCTCTGCTCAAGAAATTGGATTTGATAGATTGATAGAATATAAGATAATCCTAAAAGTCACGATTTAGGATTTCCTCTGTAGGGAACAAATGGCAGCATTTCGAATTATTGAATATAACATGAAAATCTGTTTGCAATGAGAGAATTTTTTTCTATCAAGTACCATAAATATAGAAAAATAGAACTGGTAATTGAGAACCTATTACAAGCATAATCTGAAACTAAAAAACGATCCCAAGTGTTCATGATATCCAATTTAGGATCAGCCCTCGACATAGCAAGAGGATGTGAAATAAATAAATAGAATCTGCTTTTTTTACACATGAGACATGGCATGACACGTAAGGATAGTGCAAGTGCTTCCAAGCGTAAAAGCAAAATCAAAATCTTCAAAAACGTGAGAGGTTAATTTTTCTGCGATTTGTTTACGTTAATTGCTACGTGTTTATCACTAATTGTTAGGTGTTTGTCGTCATACTAAATACATTCTTTTTTCTGGAATCAATTAATGACTTAGCGTGAGGTATATTACCGTGTGGTAAAATGCGTATTAAATGTCATATAACCTGGTCAATGATTTTGAATTCAGTACTCTATCATCATTGCTTATGGAACACAAGATTTGTTTT
>QXVX01004744.1:0-21305 GCA_013436065.1 Halocynthia aurantium | reverse complement strand
CACGCATATGCTAAGTTTTTGGTGGCGCCAGGGCCCTACAAAATTATATATCTGTCGCTACATTTTATATGGCAAAACTGCGCTGCGTCAAACATTTTGCCCAAGGCGTATTTCCATCAATCTTTAATTGAGAAATAGAAAGGCTTCGATCAACGGCTGAACAGAATAAACACTGATTGCACTTGAATATTATATCATACTTGCAAGCAAACTGCCTTGAAATTGTAACTAATACGATTCCTACGAGGAAGCGAATCGAGTATGGGCAAGTAGGCGAACGCTTTAGTACGAATCTAATGATTCGATCGACCACTAATCCAATTGAAATTGCGGTTTTGCTTCATCCAATGCTCAAATGCATTCAATAGAATTTGACCGAGACGAATTTGCTCTCGGTAGAAAAATAATTCCTGTTCATAAATCATATCAGTCTCGTATAAATTATAAAAGCTACAAGAGCTCTAATACATAACAAGATATGTAAGAAAATTAACTGAACTGAATGAATCTAACACTATTTCAACACATTTGCGGGCAGCAATTTTTGTTCATGTTCCCTGAAAATTCTTAGTAAGAAAATAGCAGCAATTTTTGTTCATGTTCCCTGAAAATTCTTAGTAAGAAAATAGACTTTACCAATTAGCCAAATTAGGCTTTAATTGTAATGGCGCGAATGAGAAATTAAGAGTTTTGAACGTAAATAACGGAGCTAAGGGACTAACAAATCAATTCAATACGAGGTTGCTTGTTACTAACGTACTGGGAAATATTAAGCTAGTCCACAATTCATGTCAGAAAACATATCTCAAAACGAAAGTGAAAGTGCAGGAGTAGTCATAGATACGCTTCGGGTCACTAACAGGGTAAATCCAACAATCATTGATAGCCTCGCTTTCACGACAATTCAGCATCCTCGGATGCTCGGATAGTTAAAATAAGAACCGGGTCATATACACGTGTATATATATATATATGAGGACCATTCAGGCTACAGTCACACGACATCACGTTCTTTATGTTGTATCAGGTAGTTGCACCCTCTTTGAATAATGATAACATCTTGATTTCTAGTGACTTGTACTTCTACGAAATTAAAATGTAATTGCCACTATAGTTCGGTCTAGTCTAGACCATAGACGATTTGACTGATAAGAAATTTCAACGCGGGAAAATATATATATGCTACTATGTTGACGTTAGTTTCAATCCTGCCATTTCAAGACCTTATTGATAGCTCTGCTCAAGAAATTGGATTTGATAGATTGATAGAATATAAGATAATCCTAAAAGTCACGATTTAGGATTTCCTCTGTAGGGAACAAATGGCAGCATTTCGAATTATTGAATATAACATGAAAATCTGTTTGCAATGAGAGAATTTTTTTCTATCAAGTACCATAAATATAGAAAAATAGAAGTGGTTATTGAGAAGCTATTACAAGCACAATCTGAAACTTAAAAACGAGCCCAAGTGTTCATGATATCCAATTTAGGATCAGCCCTCCGTCCGATCAGCCCTCGACAGAGCAAGATGATGTGAAATAAATAAATAAAATCTGCTTTTTTTACACATGAGACATGACTTGACACCTAAGGATAGTGCAAGTGCTTCCAAGCGTAATAGCAAAATCAAAATCTTCAAAAACGTGAGAGGTCAATTTTTCTGCGATTTGTTAAGTTAATTGCTACGTGTTTATCACTAATTGTTAGGTGTTTGTCGTCATACTAAATACATTCTTTCTTCTGGAATCAATTAATGACTTAGCGTGAGGTATATTACCGTGTGGCAAAATGCGTATTAAATGTCATATAACCTGGTCAATGATTTTGAATTCAGTACTCTATCATCATTGCTTATGGAACACAAGATTTGTTTTTGATCAATTCTTGACACACCACTGAAAATTCAAAACAATATTCTACGAAGGACTTCTGATGATCGAAATCGAAAACCCCGCTATCGCCCAAACGAACCGCCACTTCTATATTACGTCACTGGATTACAGTATTAACGGTTGTACATGAATTTTAGATAATGACTTTCTATCCTCCAAGACAAAGATCAAGCTAACTTATAATACAAGATTCCAGCTGTGACGTACTTCGTGAGAGAGCATTCCCACGCACAGCAAAACTTAATAATGAAATCGTTTCGAAAACTGATTTGAAAACAAAAGCAATATTATTCGGTGCTTGGTATTGTATGGAACTAATGACAGCAGAAATATTAAGTACTGTCTGCGTAATCAAACAATTCATTGAAAGCATTCAATTAATAGCGATCGTTGAAAATATATTGTACAACCCATGTCATATCATCTAGATTATTCGTTTGTAAATGCCAAACAATCTCCTAACTGCTATGACCAGTGACGTAGAATTGACGGAGACTTTTGATAATGTTAATATAATTGCGAGCGACCAATTTCGCATACTACTATAATTTTTAAAAATTGAATCACTCAAGTCGTTCTAACCCTCTGGTTCCCGAAAAATCACAGATCGCAAAGCATATCTGCATTCGTCGATTTTAATTGTACCTGGAGGAGGAATGGCGGAAAGTTGTTAGCTGTGCTGTGAATTACGACCACCCTCGCGGTGGCAAACCGCTTCCGTAAGTCACACTTATTCTAACGGCAGTCGTGAGGGCCGAACAAATAAACTCAACAACCCACATCATAGGCGAGCGCTATAAACGATATCAAACGTAATTGCAGTAATTGTTAGCCCGAAGAATTTCTTGGAGAAAATCCCACACCCTGAGCGGACAATCAGTTTCAGCAGTGATCTCAACTTTCGTGAAGGCAAGTAAGATTTAAGGTATTGTCAATGACGCTAAACAAGTGACTTGATAGAAGATATTGCTTTAATGAATTTCATTACTAATTACATTCACCACAATTGAGCGACATTTCATCACAATTGTCTTTCGATCCTTAGGTAATGAGTTGTCGATTAAAAAGTGCGCCTGGTAAAACGTGACCCATCTGCGATCCGAGTCACTTGGGCAAGCTTAGCTATATTAAAAGCACAAACAACCCTGCTGAACAAGTTGTTGTTGCTGTAAAAGCGTTCAGGAAAGACATAAAAGCATCCGTGAAATAAACTAGGATTTACTTCTTAGTTGAATATAAGGAGTGTGACAGCTTTTAGGAAGGGCAGCTCGGCGAAGATACCTCCAGACACATCCAGTGTGGATGGTGCATGAATCTCAACGAACATAGTTATTTAAAGGAGGCCAGGATAAAAAGGTAAGGAGTACAATATGGACATGTTTGAATAAGTTCAGCAATGGACTATATGAATATAATATCGTTGGAAAAAGAAGATAGTCGTTATCTGCGCAGCTATGTAGTTGGAATATAAATTTACCTAACGCTAACACCAGTTGAATTTCACCAGAATAACATTACAGTATAGTAGTGAGATGGTGCATAAAACGAATACAATTGAAGTAACGATATAGTTTTATATTGTTCTTTCGATTATACACGTTATATAGCACAGAATAGTCTCTGTTTTGTCGGAAAAATGCTAATTACCCAACTAATTGCTTAAAACCGACCCGTCGCAAAATTAGGAATGTTATTAAACGCATCCGACGCCCGAACCCGGCAATTATTCAGGTAATTTAATAAAACTGTTGGAACTACGGTCAAAGAATTCATAACATGAATCCATATTCTTTACGAAACGGCAGATTAACGTCTAGGAGTCTAAAATATTGAATTTGCTTTTATAAACAAAAGTTGTTTATGTTTCAGTGATACAACATCAATGACATTGCTTTCCGCGGGTCGAGAGAGGCGCCATATTGTACACAAATTGGCATTAATGCTATTGTTACTTCAATGCGTTCCATTACTAGTAGATGGTGTGCGGTATGGAGCTCCAAGGTGGTGGTGGGTTTGATTTTAGTTTGACTGTATACAACTAATAACATTACTGTAATATTCCATACTCATATCAGCAATTCATCTGTATATGACATACGACTAACTCTAGTCCAGTGATTCTTAACCTTAGTTTTCCAATCGTCCCCTTTTGACTCGTAATTTTCTTTTGTGGCTTCCTTATGGCTGTTTATGGGTGATAAGTCCACTTTACTATTTACAGTACATAATACGAGTTGCAGTTCTGATATGTTAGACGAAAATATTGGTTTTAGCTTACAAAATCTACTTATATGGATTTGGACCTTAGAGGGTGCACGGGGTTCAAGGTCCCCCCAACATACAAATTTAATTACATGGCAAATAAATAAATCCCAAATAAATCCGGCAGTGTATAACCACACTCTTTATGTTACTATATAATATATATCATTGTTTAGTTTTATTCGTTTTCAAATACTGTATCATGAACGAAATACAATCAATACTGAATACTAAGAATTACTTACATTGTGTACATTGCGATTAATTAGTGCGGAAGACTTAATCACTATGAAAACCCACACTTATCTGGGCTTTATCATAGTGGATTATAAAAACAACAAATTGTCAATACCAAAATGAGAACCAGGCAGTATTGCAGTATACATTAATTCGCAAGACTGGACAAATCATTAACAGCAACTTAGCTATGGATACACAAACAATCAATCTGATAATTGAAACTATATAGTCCTGAACAAAACAAATTTTCTCTTCAATATTTTTACCACTCCTTATCTAAACTTTCATCAATCACCTACTTCTGTAAGATTTCTCCAAGTGCTTTGGTACAATTTTTGAAAGGTTCTTACTCAACTTATTATTTCCATAGGAATGTAATCAACCTTCTCCCCACAAGAGAACAGAACAGGTAAATAGAGAAGCTTTGAATACTTTTGTTGCAAATAATTTTAGATAGGTTCTTCTTATGAACATATTTTGATTTTCTATAGCACCAATATCCTATCAGCAACAAAGATAGCTATTCCCTGTCCAAAAATACCTGGTCTAGTTCCAGCACAGCTGCGGTATTGTCAGAGTCATAACGAACTAATGCAAAGCGTATCAGAAGGCACTCGGATCGGCATAGAAGAATGCAAATATCAGTTTCAAGAAAGAAGGTATCATTTCAAGCATATACCAAATAATGTTTACCAATTGCGGCCGCTACTTGGTGACTTTCTCCTAAATATTACCTTCTTTTATTATGGCTAAACAATCTAAACGGAGTACAGTACAGTATACTCAACCATGATTATTTCTTTAACAAGTTAAATAGTCTTAAGTCATCTAAGCAATTCTAGCCATGCCATAGCCATTTATAAGCGCATGCAGAAATATCATCTTTCTAGTAGTGCAGTGTAGTATCATTTTTGCTAACATGGATCTAGTTTATTAGTAAATTTTCATTTTAATATACCATGTATTATTACTTCGCCGATAGGTGGAACTGCAGCACAATTCTACTTAAGAGTAAAAAAGCGTTTAAGAAGAAAAGTATATTTGGAGCTGTGCTGAATATAGGTAAGTTTCTATAATTGTGAACGATTTCTTTTCGATATGATTCATTCAATCAGACTAGTTTATTCTACAGTCTATTTCTATTTCTAAACTTATTCAGCTTCTCGAGAGACTGCGTTTGCATATGCGATAGCATCAGCTGGACTGAGTCACAGAGTAACAAAAGAATGTTCAAAAGGAGTGCTTTCTTTGTGTGGATGTGACACTAAAATGCAAGGTAGGATACCTAAATCTCAAACAAGCATTAGCTGATCACATTAAATTACATTACGATATGAATACGCAAATAGAAATTGATAAAATCAATTAGTGGAAGAAAGTTTGTTCTAGACAATAATTATTTTAAATTTAGGGCCATGTTCCGACCTACAGTCAAAAACAATTCATTATTAAGATGATCAGATTTCCCAGCTCAAATGCCCCACAATACTACACTAACAAAGAAAAACCTGTCCCGTGGATGATATCCTACTCCTCTTACTCCTAAATCCCATCAGCAACCGAAATCCTGGATATACAGTATACTATAACAGCTTCAACCCGAGCTAGGCCTGGTCGCTTCGCTATTCATTCTATATTTCTTAATATTATACCTTTAACCTGGAAGAATTTTTTTTCTTTGTTATAATCTATAAGTGTTATTACTACTTTGTTGATACATAGAAATGCAGTCCCCAAGGATTGACATCCCACGATAAACACAAAGCCATTTTTATGTTAGGCTCCGACACAGAAAACTGGCGATGGGGAGGCTGTAATGACGATGTTAAATTTGGGGTTGATGTTTCAAGACAGTTTGCCGACGCTCATGAGTACGATACAACAGCACGACCTAGCATGAATAGGTATAACAACGAGGCAGGACGTCAGGTACCACAACAATAGCAACGTAAAACATCAGTTAAGAATTTGTACATGTTATTTACATATAATATCTGATATTACAGATTCTCATTAACAACATGAAACTACGACAGAAGTGTCACGGTCTATCGGGTAGCTGTGAGCTAAAAACTTCATGGTGGTCCTTGCCCTCGTTCAGGGAAGTTGGGAACACACTAAAAGAAAAGTACGACCAAGCGACTGAAATGAAAATACAAAAACACCGAGAAGCAAGCGGAATTGTTGAAACGCTGGTACCGAAGTAAGAATGCTTATTCATATACATACTAGCATAATAGGATTGAGAGATAAGCTAACCAAGCTAAGGAGTTTACAGTCTGAAAGGATCTTATTCAAATTTACAAAACAATTTACACAATTTCAATTAACAAAGTATCAAAATAAATCTATAACCAATTGCCAAATGTCGTCTGTCTCTACAGTAATTCTGGTCACCTACGACTTGAATATGTGTAAATACGATATTGTTCGCAATATAATGTTGACCACAAGGCTACAGAAATATTATTACTATAACTGGGAAATCGAGCCGGTTTGCTCTCTGAAATTTTGAATCACATTCTCAGCCTATTATTCAAGGTTCAACATCGAGTATTGCTTCAAAAGTCTATAATATAATTCCAACTCTAATGCAGTGGGAAATAATCACAAAACTATAGTACACAATTCATTGCTGAGTTTCTGCTTTGAAGCATTAAAACATTTCTTCTTTTTATTCTGCATCAGGTTTAAAAAATTTCGTAAACCAGGCCGCGAAGATCTAATATATTATCAGAGATCTCCTGATTATTGTCAGAGCAATGATAAGCTGAATATACTGGGGACGCATGGGAGAATATGTAACGTGACGTCAGATGGAATAGACGGATGCGATCTCCTCTGCTGCGCACGAGGATACACTACGGAAACTTTAACCAAAACCGTTAGATGTAACTGCGTATTTCACTGGTGCTGCCACGTTACTTGTCAACAATGCCAAGTTCAATACCAAGTTACCAGATGCAAGTGAACTACAGTATACTTGAACGGAAACTTTATCAAAGTAAATACGTCACGGGTGACATCTAACGGATGCCGAGTGTATCGGGATGAAATGATACAGTAAATGATACAGTTCCAGCAGTGGAACGTTGAACGGCTGAACTGTAATAAGCACTAGAAGTAGATACTCGCTTTCAAATGTAACTTTAAAATTACAAGCAGCAAGCTGCTATAAACGTTTCTATTTTGTTTATAATGATATATAATTCAGAATGTTTTGTTTATTTATTGCAAATAAAGACTTTACAAGTCTAATGTTGATCGTGTACTACTTTGCTCAAAAATCTAGGCACCCAAAAGCACTAAAAACCAGCTACAATGAGACTAATGCATTCGTGTAGAGAACAAATACATGAAACAACAGCTGATGTTGAACAAATTTTACAACAATAATAATATTCTCACATACAAAGTTTAGCACATCTAGCAAAACAACCATGATATAGTCAGTTATTTCAGACTAACTCCCTCATATTCTAGCAATTCTAGCTCGACTTTCTTAATACGCAACTCTCCTACACAAAACAAATTCCACTCAATGTGTATAACACTGTTAAAGTACATAATACCGAATTAGGAAGAAAAAAATATAGGAATTATCATTATTGCAGTATTCCGCAAATTCAATGCGAGTAACAACAACCGAGTACAAATACCGATACTAAATACGAATCGAATGCTGTAACAGGTACTACAGTGCCAGTATTAACTTTCCCGACGCGCGCACGATGTCGCACGATGATGTTGTCGATAGAACATGGTATATTCTAAACCAAAAGCTATCTTGTCAAAGCTAAACTGCAAAACTGTTTTTTCTATGAACATCGATAGCAATCCATTAACACAATAATCAACAACATATTATATGCATATCAAAACGACTGGAGATAACTAACTATAAGTGACTGTGCAAAAGCCAGTAAAAATCTTAAATACTTTTCCTTCAATACTTCAACAACAATAACATGGTACCTCACTTTCAGATGCTATACTAACTAAATGACTGAAGAAGGTATGCGCGACCCAACGTAAGCCCTGAAAAGAAAAAGGCTCGAAAAACATGCTCTTGATTATATTACGGCGGTAGTTGATTGACTCTCCTGTTCCGTTGATTACTAATTGAAACTGAATAGATGGAGATTAAGTAATCAAAACCTCATACATTATCACCTAACACGTGAAGCTTCACTTGAGCTAAAACAACGAAAGTGGGAAATTACAATACTACTAAGTAAACAAAAATTATTGAGGGAGACGACATTGTGTAGTTACATTGCCAATCACTATTATTTATATTTTATTTTGCTACACGTTGTGATGTACTCGAAAATATTCCACCCTGACTTTCCATTACTATCTAGAAGAGACAGCTAAAGAACCAACTTTCCAACGGCTCAGCAACATCAAAAAAAATGGAATTGAAATATTTTGTTGTATATAATCCTTCATTTCAAGTTGAATAGTGCAAAGAAATAATAATACTCTTATATAATAATAATCATATACCAATAAGATCTCGATTTGCTCCGAATAAATCAAACGTGATCGTGTATCGAGGCAAAGGTTTCGCCTTCAAAACAATCCATACACACACACGTACAAATGAAATTTAAAACATTGCGGATGTGGTCAGTACCAGTGGAGGAACATTTGAAAAACTAAAATCATTTGTGTGATCTTATACTTATACTTTAACGTATCAGAACGCTCATTCGGGAAATCAAAGAGACGATATACTTTACTAAGCACTGTTTGAATTCCCTTAGATTGAATAGAAAGCTACAATTAGTTCATGTGATTTGTAAAATTATACATCAGCCACGAATAAACATCAAATGGAACGGTGTACATGCAATCGACTGCAATCGATAAATAGTGATATTCCAGTAAATAACAATTGGTAGTACAATTTTATCCATTAAGGTATATGACCAAATACCTTTGCAAATAACTTTAAATCAAATATAAACAATTTTTTCAGTCCAGATATTCGAAGTGTAAGAAATATCAAGGCAATAGCAATGCTTTCAACTGCTAAAAATAGAAGGAGTATGTCGGCATTAAATGATAGTTCTTGCAACATCGTCAACGATGCAACAAGCCAGGGAATAGAAAATAAATAGCAAATTGCGACAAGGTATAGAAATTTTTCAGCAACCGCAGAATTGCATGAATTTCTTCGTATGGTTCATATGCGTCGAAAGATGAAGCTTTTGCGGTAATGATTGATTGGACTAATAGTGGGATGTAATAATGGGGAAGTAAGAAAAGGAACACGTCTTAAACAGAAGTCAGGTATTTCGTCCCTTGGTCATGTGTGTTGAATAGCATACACAGTGATTGTTTTTCTACTGCTTCAGATTTTCATTCATACTATTTTGTGTAGTCAAATATCATATTCGAGATGTTCTGTTCACTGACATGCTGAATTGCTACTGCATTTTGAAACTGTACTGTTTACAACAAGACTATACTCTTTTGCGATGTGCACTTAGATGCAAATCAAACTTGTGACAGCATAGCTTCAAGGCAAGGAAATTGCCTAGGCGGTCAGAGAAAATACTTTCAAAGCAAGGCAACGTTGTATATTTTGTTTCATTCGCAACTTTTTCGCTTTTGTTGATCGAAAAATGACGTTACGATTTGCCAGATAGAAACGAATCCAACGCATCTTCGCTTGTCTGCCCACTAGCGGACGAGCTTGATGAAGTCGACGGAAATTGAGAATTCTGCACGCGAGGAGTGTTCCTCGCCTTTCCCCTTCTGCTTCTGGTTCCATCGGTGCGGACAACTGTTGAAAGAAAGGAAAACTTAATAAAGTGAAGTAATAAAGTGTGAAAACAGTGCTAACGACATTTTAAATATATTGTTATATTGTGATAGTATGATAAAAATAAAAATTAGAGGTATGAAGCATCGATAGCGGGTTAAAGGAAGTTTAATTATTATTTAACACTGTCATATTTTTAATTGAACGTAATCAAACATACTGCAGTGGTGGGACACGTTGGAAAACATTTGGTCGTAAACATACTGTGAGAAAATACGTGGAAGACCAACAATGCGTAGACTTACTAACCCAACGGCTGGGAGAAAAAGTTTACGCGGAATGCAGTCGTTAGGTGACGTGGAATTGATTGAAACAACTGCAGTGTTTACTTTTATTGCTGGCGGTTTTTAATTGCATTGTTATCAGCTCTACGTATTAATGTTGCTCGTGAACGTTGTCACTGGATCTCCGTATAATTGTTTCCAATTAGTATTTACCGGTGATTTATATTTTGGTTTATCTAATAGCAATCAATTACTTCATTAGCACTTGGTGCATGTGCTAAAAGCGTTAGCTAAAATGCCATGTTGTAAGAACTATACTACTAACGTGGTAACCAACGGAATTACAACGAGTTCAATAACTAGTGTAAAGAACCCAATAAATCTTTATGTGGAAACTTAACCTTGAACGCCCTTACCACGAGCTGTTTTGACGACAAAATATAATTCCGCTAATTCCGCCGAGCCGCTTCGTAAATTTTTACAGCGTTTGCGTGTAAATTAACAACACAGAGATAGTTTTCTTCTATTCCCGACAATATCAGTAGAGCACAAGATGGTTTAATACAAACCGGCAATGCCACGAAAGATAATAGAATTAAAAATGCAAGACTGTGGGGGCTGTATATGCTATACAGGTGGCTTGGACAATTTTCGTTAAGGACATTCATTGTGTCTCATCTCTGTACTTGAAATACGTGCTATGTGCCATTAAGCATACATACCGTTTTTTATCATTCCGACTGCAGTGCATTTCTGGTATCGACAATACGGGCAGTGGGTTCGTGTTTTCTTATCAATCGGACAGTTCTTATTTCCGAGACAAACGTATTGTGCGTTTTTCTGAACCGAGCGCTGAAAATTTGAATAAGAATTTGAATTTGTTATATTCACAATAATATAAATACCATTCTGTAGTATTTCCACCGAGAGGCGTTTGTTTTTACCTTGAAGAAACCTTTACAGCCTTCACATGCAAGAACTCCGTAATGCTGCCATCTTGCTTTGTCCCCACACACGGCGCAACTACTTTCTCCAAATCCGCCGTAACTCAGTTGTTGCGTGCTGACCCCACTGGAGCCGGACTGGTGCGGAGACGTTGTCGTCCTTGATTGGAAGGTCTGCAAAGAAGAAAATGGTTACAGGCTATTATTGCTATATCAATATATGTATCTAACTTCGTGCATACTTGTCTATATTTAAAAAACATAAGCCGCCATCTTGTGGCTGCCACGGAATTTTGCCCTAAGCAAAACTGTGGATTCAATTAGCTGTAATGTGACGTAAATCTTTGAAGATTACACGAAGTGTAACTCAACTCAGCCACCAGCAACATTACTCATAATGGATGACACACATTTTTAGTGCAACACAATTAAACGGATTAACACTAAAGGGTAACTCCCCGGAAAATCACCGAATAGCATATCCAGCTCAACCCATATCCCGGTGGTTACCTGTGTGGTATTGTACAACTGATCGAGGGTTGCTGCCTTTGGATTGCTCCAAAACGTTTTCATAGATTCCATTGAATTATCTAATAAAAACTCGGACTTGACATGTTTAAGATTGCCGTTTTCGCTTTTTACAAACGCGTCTCTTAAATAATCGCTAGTGTTTTCCACAGGCGACGGTAAAAATGTAGGAGTTGGCGATCTGTCGGAAAAGTTGGTAGGTGTGTATCGCGCCGTTTCCGTTGAAAGAAAAAGTTCGTCGGTCCCTGGAAGAGAGATCCTCCGTCTCTTGGACAAAGGAGCAAACATGTTTTCCATCACAATAGGACTTCGAACGGGTTGATGAAGATACCTTCGACTGGTAACAGCTGGTCCGTGATATATTTTGTAGTTTTTATGAATACCTTTCATTTCAATCATGATCTCACGAAACGCGTTGCCGGTATTTGGTGTTGTAGTTGCTGTTGACGATTCGTAGTAATTTCGCGTGTTCGCAAAGTCATCTGCTGGCTGTTTATCGCCGTTTCGTCTTTCGCTGTAGTCGATAGGTTGATTACAGTTATATGTGGGTAGACAAGGGAGGTTTGAATTCTTGAAAACGAGATTCTGTGGTCGTTGTTGTAGGTAATATTCGGGTGAAGAATTTAAGGAATGGCGTGAAGAAAGTACAGGTGATTCGCTGTGACTGGGATCTTGTTTGACAATTTTGGATATGCTTGTTGTTGGGCTGCAGAATATAGTTTTGAATTTTTGCTCATTATCGTTAGAGTGAATATTTGAATTACTCCGGATATGATTATTAGGCGATACGAAAGGATTTTCAGCAGATGTAACACTTGAAGTAAGAAAAACTGCGTTAGCGGTGCCGTATAAAGTTTCTCCATTGAAATTGACCGATTGGATAACGGTTGAGTCTGGACAAACACCCGGTGATTTGTTTCGTTGGGAGTCGATGAAACTAGAAATCACAGTTCGATTGCGAGGGATAAACGGTTTTTCGTTTTCAGAGAAAAGACGATCCATTTCACAGATTCCGTCCAAACCGGGCGAATTTCCGATTGTCATACAACTTCGACCGTTACCAGCTCTATCATAAAAGCTGCTGTTACCCTGGATCGAATCGAACGTTCTATTTTCCTCAACGTATGGCGGATTTCGTACACCGATGCTTGTGTTAGAATGCATGGAAGACGGCGAAGGCGAGGGCGTGGGCTGACAAAGTTTTGATGATGGCTGACAGTGAGTCGATCCCGCTCCAACCAGCGATGTTATGTCGTTATTGGCAACCGTATTCCCCGTGTCGGGTCCATAGAAACCTAAAAACTGCGATGGTGGGGTTGCGGAGGATGGGGGGTTGGATTTCGGATGATGCCAAAAGGGCCTGTTACTTGGTGCTGCAAGACTTACGTCTTGGGCATGACGGTGCCATCTCCTATTGTAATTAGTACTTGAGAAATCCATATCATTGCTGGTCAATAGATGTTGGGGTTCGGACATAATCCGAATGTTGCTTCCTTCTGAACTTGTAATCGAATGAACTGTGATTGGGCTCCTAGTTCTGGTTTGAAATCCATTCGAGTCTTCTCGGATGAGATGAGAATTCAACGGACGTTCAAACAAAGATTCGTGAATTGGAAAATTAATGTCTTGCATTCCTATGTCGTGGTCTTCGCTAAGAATATGTGTCGATGCGGCGCCGGGATTGGACACACCGTATCTGGTTATCATATCCGTGTGTTCAATAACCGGAGTGTGACCTCCTGACCCGTTGTTCCCGGTCATGCATACCGTAGTAGCGTTGCTGGGCTGTCGGGAAAACTGAAGACGACTCATGTTGCAGTCTGCAAATGATTCCCAGCAGTTATGTGTAATGCACACGGTGCCTTCATTCATTCGTTTTCGATGGTTCTTATTAGTTCTTATCTTCCGTTACAATCATCTATCGCAGCTAGTACTAACAGGAACACGAAGTCGAAGTCTCGCTATACACGTATTAACAAATTCCAATCGCTGTAAACCAAATGCTGAAGTGTTGAAGGTGAAGTTTGAAAAGGCACAAATACATATTTTGGAGATAGTGCTGTACTTTTGCAGAAATGCACTATATCGGAATTCTATCTGCCATGAGCTCGGTGTGCATATATCTACGTTCGATCAGGAAGGCCAACATTATATAAGAACTTTCATGTTAGACTGAGCACATTTTGGTAGGTCAAATAACTTATTTCTCCGATGACGCCGAAATGTGCAACCGAATCATTATAATGAACCTTAGTATAATTCCCGAACCTTCACGATACCACCCGCATCAATACTGTGTAATATTACAAGTACTGCTGCATATTAGTACGGGTGTACTAGATTATGGTGGCTACATAATTATATTATTAACATTTTGAGTTTAGTAATTAGGGAAAGTTAGTTATAAATAGTTATATAATTTGTTTCTCATATTTTTCTATACTTATACTCATTTCTATCTAACTATTCTGCACGGTGGTACCAGATGAGACCAAGACTGAGTTCAGATTAACCTTCACCGCTTATCCCTTGATTCTCGGTAGCTCCGATACAGCAATGATCAACCTGTTCTCGCTTTATATTTACGAAAGAATCTGTCAAAAGTGATGTGCCATTCACACGATAGTGCACCTTTCGCTATTAGGCCAGGCAACTCAACAAAATGAACTCTAAGTGGTGTTGATACTGGTTAATCCAAAACAGTGATGTGCCGGTTAGTGTGGAATTTTGCCGCGGGCAACGTAGGCGTTCAAGCGATCCCTCCGCCACTCATTTCTTGTTCATCTACTTCTTAGCGATGGTCATTTTTACGATTCACAAAAACGAACGAACACGTTCTACGGGATTAAAATATTATGTGCGATACCCAGAAACCCGGATTTTATGCGAAGGTCGTTGCAATTTCTGCAGGATTTAGTTGTCGTATGATAATAATTCAAATATTTTCATAGTGCGATACCCAAAGAACGATAACGGAAAAGTTCTAGAAATATTCTAAGCGCTTTGAAAAATTTGAAAAATGCTAAATTGCATACACGCGTTAACGGAAATTATCTTACCTGGTATACGGGGTAGTTTTCACTGGTCCGTTGTAGGTTAGGTTGATTTATCTGCTTAGCAGGCATCCAGTACTGCGCGGGAGACCATTTTTCCTCAACTGTCGGTGATTGCGTTACAAAAAATCCACTGAAGCTCGTCATATCAGTTTGAGATTGTGTTGGACGGTATGATCCGTAGTCGTTATTGGTAGTAAAAGGGTCATAACGTTTTTCCGACTCCGTAAACGGTCCATATCCAAATGAACTTCGGGGAGATTGTGTGTATGGAGCGTTGTGGAGATCCAATGCGTGGTTCGTAGCCCCTTTCATGGCGCTCATATTGCACGATTGCTGCAAGTCTGTTCTCCGCATTAGAGGACTGCCAGCGCCATCTTGCGTAAAAAATTCTTCGTTGGAAGTACACGCTATCTGCTGCTGCGGAGTAGCCGTAGAAATAGAATTGTACTTCGGTTGACCTAAGAACAGAAGCAACATGACTTTTGGCTTTAAAATACGAACACTTTTTCTTATGCTTGATCAGAATTTCATCTTGTCCGTTCGTTTAACATTTTCTTTCGATATAACGAACAATATTGTACGATAATACAAATACATCAACACACTGAATAGAATAAACTTCCAAATATGAATCATACGATTTATAAACATCTTTTTACATGTTCGTCGTGCCTTGCACAATATTTCTACTTAATTGGAGTAACTTGATGGAATACTTAGATATAGACATCAGCAAGACATAATGTAATAATTAGCTTCACTTACCGCGTCCAGGCTCGAACATTCCAGACACCGGAGGCGGAGATTGTTTTTCCATATAGTTTACTTGTTCAACCGGCGAAGACTGAGTATGGGTAATCGCGCTGCTCCATGTGACACCGTCCCAGCTTAAACTGTAAGGATTAGCGTCTCTTTGACTGCTCGTACGTCTCCAAGGCACGCTTCCGCTACGCTGTGCGTCTGGTTCGGTTTGCGTCTGGTAAGCTGCCGAATCGAGAATGTGTGGTAAGCTTGCGCGACGCGGTGTTGCATCGCTGCTCAATGGCGAACCACTACTCTCAGTCTGCGATTTGACACTCGACGGCCAGTAGGAATCGATTGTGGGCTCGAATTTGGAAACGTTAGACGGAGTCATTGCTTGATATCCGTAGTCCGTAAAGTCTGTATTGATGGACGGTGATTCGACAGAGAAATGTTGTTGATAGTCCGGAGAGTTGCATATTAATTCGGACATAATCAGCTGTTGGTGATGTTGAAGATGCTGTGGTTCAGTAATTCCGAGTATATTTTGCGTTACGGTCTCGGTACTAGTTTGTTGTGTCTGTAGTATTGTAGTTGAAGGAATATTAAATGCCATTGCATTCATGGAGAAAGTCGTGGAAGGTTGGTTGGAATCTAAGTAACCAATTGATTCGAGAATGTCGTCAGCATTGGACATGGACAGCGACGACCAGTCGGAGGAGTTCGTTTCACAATGGCTGTTGATGCGGTTCCGTTCCGTTGTATCTACACAGCTGGGAAAAGAGTCGAGAGCCGAATTATTGTTTTGCATGTTGAAATATTCGCGCGAAGCATAATTAGATCTCGGCGACCCATAGTCAAGTTGTGCAGGTGTTGAGTTAAAGCAGTGTGACAAGGGATCGCTCAATTCCGCCGGTATGGCATCATAAGAGGTCGTCAAGACGGGACTGATTAATGCCGACTTGCGTTGCATCATTACGACGCTCGAGCACATGTCCTATCGCGAAAAAAATGAAAATGGAAACAAAATAACGGGTGTGTGAGGATCAGCCAAAGATGTATAACATCACAAACAGAAAAATTAAATAAGCAAGCAAAACAGCGGTATTACAAAACATTATAATGTCCGCTAAATCGTGCACTATTCGTTGAACAAGCTACAGTGTAAGAGATACAGTAATTACGAGCTACACAGTTCATGTGAAGCAGTAGATACTAACATGGGACATATGTTACTATATATTTATGTGGTGTAACGTAGTAGACCGGTACACAATAGAGAGGTCTATGCCCTTTCCAATAATGTATTGTATATGAACCATTATTCTGTCTGAGGATATTCAAGAAACATCATGTTTAGAAAACAATAAGGCACCGTTAGTAAAAGATAGGTAGGAGAAGATAAGTTTCATGCAAAAATAAATCATATCAGAATATAATTGCTATTAGGATGATCGATGAAACTAATAATGTTACTAACCGCAAAAATTAGCACTTATTAAGTGAGTATCGTTAACGAAAAATAATAAGCGTTCAGTATAGGTTTGCGTAGCGTGGTGGCAATTGGTGCGATACCAAACAATGTTAGAAAACCCGTTGCGACCAATGTCAGTTCAGTATTTGATAGTGCCCTCACACTTCAAATATTCCAAAAAATTGACTATCTAGAAATCTATAAAGCAAACGTTTTCACTTACTTTTGTTTGAATTCAGTCCAATATATTCAGCAATGGACCAGCTGTTCTTCTTCGGAGAATTCGTATCAGATTAAGAATACAAATCGTAGAGTAAATCTAAATTCTGTATGAAAGAAATATGGTATATTTTAATCTAATGTTAACGTTTATTCACTTATGCATATTCGGCATTAAGGCTACCGCCTCAGGCTAACTGCACTGCCTCGGGCTATTCCAATCTGAGAGTGGCTCCTTATGAGAGAGCGAGCTCTTTATATATCACCTGCAAATTGTTCTCACGCAGAAATGTAACTGGGAGAAGGGAGAAAAAGGATGGTATACAAATGATAACTACAGAGAATAGCTGTGACAGCGCCGACGTCAACGCAAACAAAACCGTTTTACGCATCGTCGGATGACATCACTGTACGTAGTATCTATTCTATTTTTGCGTGAGGTCGACGTCGGTGCGTGATTTCTCTCCTTTCTCAGCAGAACTACGCTCAGCGTAAATCTAAGTCTATGTACGCAATACAACGTGATTACACAATTCGTGGCCTATGAAACGCAGTGAGATTTAAAATATCACACGTATAATTACAATGTAATTAGCGAAATGTCTGCTGAAATGATGTAATTGTACGAAAAAAAATTGCATTCTCAAGTTAAATAGATTCGAAATGGTTGACCTTTCGGGTGATGCAATGTAATCTCCCCACGTGTACTATCGAAACTTATGAAATCCGTTTTCTTACCGTTCAAAAATGCATGATCATTCCTCGTTTTTATGCCAACTACTTTTACACCCAATTTGAACTGCAGGTGAATATTGCCTTCTCATTTCCTCTCTTTTTATCTAGACGCCACCGCAAGTGTTTATTCTTTTTCATGAAATATTAAAACGACAATGTGACGCAAGTGAAGGTTGTATTTTTAATTTGCCGCTTCAGAAACATACTTAGAACTGACTGCACAATATACATGAGATCTAACCACACTAACGGATGTGTGAACTGAAAAGCGCCATAAATAACCTTGGATAACACACAAATACGAGAATTTAGAATGACACGCAATCAATTCTATGGTTTCGTTGGACACTGCACCAAATTTTATCAATGGTATTGAAAGTAGCGCATGAGAATTAATAGAATGTATACTACGTCACATTGCTAAACAGTCACATATGATGTTTAAAAATAAATTACTACTCTCATTCCAAACAAAACATGTTTATAATGTGATTTGTGCGGTAACTCAAATTCTAAGATTTCTGATCATTTTTCTTAATAATAAAATAACATGTAATAGTGGGCAAGAGTTGCATCGTAAAACGCAAAAGCAAAATGATTGCCTGTGGCGGTATTCTACAATAACACATGAAAACTGTTACAAAATTTAAGAATTCGCTAAATGAATATTTAACGCCGGGTTTCAGATGCCTGAAATACTAAGAGTGGACTTTCCAGAAAATAAAATCTATAATCAGCATAATTTGAATGAGATAGCAGATTCAAGTACATTACTACTGTATAACGAAAAGAAATAGAAGAGAAGAACCGCCGGGCACTATTTTCCCCTCGCAACTGAAATATTTGTTATAGAAATTTAAGGGAGTGGCCCTAAACTTCACCACTTTCAAAATAGTTCACGGGTATGCGTGGGAGAAAAATGGGACCGCAGTATGCGAATTCCAACGTGGGTAAACAAACACGGCACTGCGACTGCATGAAATGAGAGAATATTGCTGAAATTCGAGAGAACTGGGTGCGTACGTATGTGTGCGTCAGAATTTACAACAAAAAGTAACAATTGATTTGACGTCATCACAACGCAAACAGTACGTGTCTATACGTGCTATATTTAACGCGACGTATCCTGAATTGGACGCATCCAAAAATAAATACGTCGCTTCCCCCGGTTTCTCTCGTTTTCCTATTTCTCCGCCATTCTTTCCTTTCTCTTTGCTGTTTCTTTCTCAGGAATTCAACGCCGGGTTGAGAAGCGAAAAGGTTATTTAGTTTTTCCAATTTTAGCTCACGTTTAAAATAGATCCTATTTCAGCGAACGTTTGCGTAACAATCGCAGGAGAAAATCCTCTTGCCATTCGAAGTCGTCTGAGTTTGATACGTTGTACGCCACAAACAAATTTGCTAATTTTTTACAAGTTATTTTTAACTTGGTTAATGTATTATATTATTTTTAGTGGTATTTCCATAGAATTGAGTATTTTGGGTAATGTGAATTGATAAATAGACAAAATATTGAAAAGTTGACAGTCGGCGTAAAGGTCACGTAATTGTAACATATTATCTACGTATGCCACGAGCTAAAGGTAATTTCCATTGGTGACAACTAAAAGTTATAGGTCGTTGACTGTCGTTTGAGAGATATGGAAGGTTCAAAAAATGAGATTGAGATTAAAATGAGTTCACGATAAATTGGTATTCACGTATGTTATCAAAATTCATTTCGTTAGTTGGACAATAAACATATGTATTAATACACAAACTGTACATGTAACTGTTTCCTAGCTGCATAATTGGTTATTAATTCTTTAATGATATAGAACATTTGCACTGTTCGCTTTCTCATCTCAAATTCACGAAAAAATAGAGAGCAAACAATTTTAATAATTAGTATATTCAATGCGAAGTAATACAGTATGTGTTGGTGATCGACAGGATGTATGACATTTCATATTACACACTGTTTTTGCATGAAAATGCAAGCTATAGCAATATCTTTTGAATATAATTTGAATTGCAAATCGTTATTGCCCGATACCCGGAGAGATACGGCCGCTCGATACGCCACGGTTAACACTGTCGTATATAAGAAACCTGGCTGTATGTACTGTACGCTAGCAGGTTCCTGAACCTCGAGTAAATATTAAGTAAAATAAGACGTATACATGTAGTAGACGTAAATATAATGCGTAAAACATGCGTTGTTTAAATGTGCGTATATCGAAGGCAAGGAATTGATAAATCAATCCATGGATACAATACGAGCCCATTGAAAACCATATATAGCACTTGTAGGAGGGGCAAATAGAAAATGCGATAACGATTGTTTGATGTTCACCGTCTTATTCATATTTGTTGAGTAAACCTGTTTTTGATTCACAAAGTGCCAAATCGTAAGCTCAGCTGTTCTGACAACGTCAGCCGTAATACAAATGACGTAATAAGCATGCTCGGTTGCTTGGCGATCAAGAATAATATATGGATAATATAAGGACTCTTAACCGATTGTGGAGTAGCTTGCGTAAGACTAAAATTAACAAGCATCATGATCAATATTATACTCTGGTAATGTGTATGTCAATTTACGTAACGCTGTATGTATTGCAATCATCCATACGTAGATATGTCGAAATTCCATTTCAATTTGCGTTCGCGCGGAATGATTTAGCTCAGTTGCCAACGAAACATAGCCAAACATAGGAAACGGAATTGCGTATAAGCAACAGGGTTATTGAACTTGATAACGTCGCTAAGAGAAACGACGATATCATATTAGCTGAAGAACACCAGAAATCTTCGAAGTGAAGAGGTAGGTAATCTTAATCATAATTCAGAGCACGGAAACGCCTCCTTAAAAGTGTGACTTTATCTGATCAAATATGTGGTAGGAAATATTGTGAGGTTTTCCCAAACTCACAGAGGCAGGAGTCGGACATCTCTCAAAGATGTATGTGTACGAAACCAAAATTTAGCTAAGTCTTCACAAAGTGTTATAAAGGTGAAATAAACGAAAGTAAAATTTCACTAAACGATAAACGCAAATCACGGGATCCACTTCAAAGGGCGGAAGCCTGAAACCCGTTAAAAGTTAATTTCCATTCCTTCGATTAATCAAACACGTAGCTATAAGAAACGTGTATTTTCAAGAACCATAATT
>QXVX01004742.1:0-12786 GCA_013436065.1 Halocynthia aurantium | reverse complement strand
GGATCTTAATAAAGACATCCAAGTTCTCTGAAGCTCTGGATCTTCTTTGTGAAATCGAACCGATGCTCAGAGATGTGGATGATAAAATAAAAGCTCAGCTGATTAGAATAGAAAGTTACATGATGATGGAGCAACCTCGTAAGGTGGTGAGAGAAATGGATGAACTTGTACGACTGATGCATTCATCAAAGAAAACAGCTGATGATGGCATAAAAATGGCAAAAGATGGCATCACAGCGAAGCTGTACATAAGTGGATTTCTTTGTTATTTCTCTGCATGCAAATTATACAAAGATAAATCAGCTAGGAATGATGCAGTGAAAGGTATCAGAGCATGTGTGGTTGCTGTGCAATTATTTGTCAAGAAAATGATCAACCGAGATGAAAAGATGAAAAAGATTGCCACTGATTACATCATCCCAGCACTGGAGGAAGTCACTGATGATCTGTGCAAAACCCCAAATTCAGATCAAGAAGTTCAAGTTGAGCAACAGGCTTGGTGTTTGTTCAACATTGCGTTGTGTTACGGCTGCTGTCAGGATTATGAACGATTTGCCGAGTCTAATGAATCTGCAATTGAACAGATGAAGAAACAATTGAAGGAAGATGCTGAGAAGTATTTCGTGGTTGGGCATTGCTACAACAATGCTGGTCATGCTTACAAACGCTTGAATCAAGAAGAGAAATCGAAAGAAATGTACAGAAAAGCACTAGACGTTTATAACAAAGCAACTGACTGGCCTGATAATGAAACAAAGATGAAAGAAATTAAGCGAATAGGAAATAATGTTTGATCATAAATGTATTTATTTAGTTATGAGGTTTCACATCATTCTAGTCCAGAATAAAAACAGGGAACAGTTTATTAATAATTACCGTATATCTCGGTGATATATATTCCTAAATTTCTGAGTTGTACTATAGGTTTGCCTTTACTTGCCAATTAAGTTGGCCCCCCAAAAAAGGCAGCTCCACTCCCATCCAACTATCAGGAATTTGTATTTGTTAACCAGCAGGTTAGCATGCAAATAGTATATATAACTTGTATCTTTCATACAAGTTGTTGTACAAGACTAACATGATAGAATAAATAAACACTAGCACATGAACGTAACCTGCATACAGTATAAGGTATACGTTTAAAAATAAGTACAATTGCAATTTTTATGTCATTTTTTTCTAAATCTACATTTTTCTAAAAATTTGACTTTTCATAATTCACCGTAACTACATATTCTTACATTTGATTTTATATTACTTCATACCGTATTACGGATTGTAAGCCGCGGCTTAAATTGTGTTTTTCTCCATCATTTCGTGCGGCTTACATTTTTCCCATACCATACCCCATAAAAAGTACCGGTAACATTGATGATGATGACAGTATGATGATAAAATAAATAAAAGTTTCATATTGTCTGTTGTTTGTGATATTGCCATAGAAAAATGATCTGAGAGGCTCAGGTATGTTAACCTATGTTCAAGTGCGATTTACAATCGAGGGCAGCTTACATAAATTTTTGAACACAATTTCGCGCGGCTTACAATCGAATGAATACGGTATGCATATAATCAAAGTACTTTTACTGATCTTAATACGCATGTCTTATGATTTCGTAATCTTCTCTTTCAGATTCAATTTATTTTCGCGTTTACGCTTCAATTAACATTCTGTGGTATTTTTTTCTTCATTCTAATTTTGAATAGCAATTTCTTTGTAAATATTTTCCAGGAACATTCTTAGTTTTTAGTAAAATTATTAGAATCTCTTTGATGGCTGAATTGTTAAAAAATGACTTGGTAAACACGAACATTAACAGGGGCTGTTATTAGGACCAGACCGGTCCGTTGCTGGCTCATGTACTCTGTCAAATAACTGGTGTGCTCGAAGCAAGAATTATATACCAGGTGTTGTCAAATTTATTGATCAGATACCCGAATGCCCAGATGAAGAACTGTACGAAACTATTGAAAATTATCAATGATTTTTCGTATTAATGCAATATATCCCTGCATTTAGTATTGATGCAGTAAATTTTTAAATATCTTCCTCCTACCACCATTAGGAGACACTTTATAAGTAAGAATGCAAACCAGACTGTTCGTAAGTAAAATCATATTGAATATAAAAATTTATTGCAAGCATTATTTTTTCATGAATTTTCTCCAAATAATTTCAGGATCTTCGCTCGGTTTTGGCAAAGTCCTGGCGATATCTCCGATCATCATCACGGTATCCCTCGTCCACAAAACATCGTCAATTTTCCGGTCCAAAAGCGCGCTTTCTATTCTCGTTTTATGACGTTTCAAAAATTCGTATTCGGCAAGTTTTGCTTCCTGTTTTTTACAAGCCTCACACTTCTTTGGATCGTGCATCTCCGTTGTCGTCGAGTTTTTTGATAATTGGAGTAAATTCTCAGTTTTGAGACGGTTTATAAGTTCGCGTGAAACAAGGGTCGATTTTTTCTCACTATTCCTTTGAAAAATTATTCCTTGACCCGATTTTCCGTCCCCTAAAACTTTAAATTCTGTTTCATTGGGTCGTTTGTGCTCGTGAAAAATTGTTTTTTGTGTTGTAGAACGTTTATTTCGATCTAATATTCTAATTATCTGCCCGCAAACTTCGCCTTCCATCGATGAAGACATTTCCTGGGATTTCATTTCAACAACTTCCGATATTTCACTGTTGGCTTCATTTTTTCCCGTCAAATAATTAATTTTTTGTTGAATATATAAATATTTCGCTTCATTTTCCATTGAAAGTGTTGGAAAATATTTCTTCCAATTATTTAGGGACTTTTTGAACCGAGAAAGTTTTTTCTCTAGTTACCTTGGAAATCAAGAAGCGGAGCGGCTATATCATTTACAACCGCCAACTGGAAACAATTTCGGGAAAGTAAATGTCTTTTTTGTTGTATTTATTCTGTGCACTTATATTCAATGTAATCAGACAATTTTATAATTTAATTGAACGTAACCCTAACATCTTTTCAAATCGAGAAAGTTATTTTTCCCAGTTGTTTACTTATATTCAATTTCATCAGATTCGTAACGTAACGTCAACATCATTTTACCATTACCGTAGCCTTCAAATACCTAGTCTGGAATCTGAAATTGTCTGAATTGCGTATGATTGGCACCAAACTATATATGTGCTACATACAGATATATTCCAATAATATAAGCTAATTTTACAAGTCAACCACATGGTCCATTAATTGTGTTCGGGCCCCCTTATCTTTTCGCAGCAATCCCTGTAATGTAAGAAATATGAACCTGAAAGAGTACGAGTCCATTTTAAACGATATTCCGGATACAGGAATAATCACTGACCTACTGTTTAGAAACATGTCATTTCTCCCCAGTGCCACACGACAGCATTTGAGATAATCACGTTTAATCTTAGTATCCAAAATTCGTCGCAGTCTGCAATTCCTAATTAGAACTCCCGCTGTAAGCGTAAGCGTCTATTGTAATTAGTACCGTTAAAATATGCGAGATGAACAGTACACGTTTCGATTAGTCTTACGTTGGTCGTTATTTTTTCAAATGAAACCTTACTACCACTTTATTTAATAACAGAAACGTTGTTGTATGATATAAACAGAAAGAAGTTGTGAACGACCACGAGTTGAGACAATTTAGATTCAGTTCTTTTATGTTTGGACTTATATTCTTCAGAATACAGAAAGTCTAGAGATGCTAAAGGGCATTTACGCGTTATCGTAGCACATATGTACTACAAACTCCGTACAGGAAGTAACGGTATCGGGAGTGACACTAAAGATCTGCATATCATGGAGTATAGGATGCCGTTGAAGAACAATCGCTCATAAACGTAAGTTTGGCACTTTATTTATTTAATATCTAAACATCAGTTAATCTAGCGCAGTACACCTACAATGCATTTGCCACTTTCCAGTTATCTACGAGTGAATGAATTATAATATTTATGGCGTATATATAAACGAAGTAGAAATAGAGGGCGTATGAACCAGGTCCCTCATGTGGGAAGCTTCGTAATTTTTGCATAGATTTTTGAAGGTAATTCCTAGAAGTAGCAAAAAAGAGTCACTAAATGTAACCTAGAAAGTATTACCAATGCAGTGAATGACTGTTGTTCCGTGCAAACCATTCGCTTTAACGAATATAGTAGATAGCACAGAAGGAGAAAAATATATACTCGCTATCACTTACTATAATTAAAACTCTGGTTAAGTGATTGTGACTGCAATATTTTGATGTTAACTTCAAACTTGGGTAATTTTGACTAAGAATCATTTTGCTGAACACATTTGAACCAATAACATATTTTGCATTAGCATAACCTGAGAGCCTAGGTCGAGTTACGACGCCAATACCTTGTACCAATATTCATAAGTCGATTTGAACGTAAGTTTGTGAGAGCTTTTGCTAAGAAATTGGCACAGTTTATTACGGAAAATTGTTACGGCAACGTTTTTTAACTGGTCCGTGTCATTCTTACGAATAGTATTCTTACTAGTCCGTAAATGTTACGGTTAGCATTCCCACAGCGACATTTTCTTACTGGTGCTCATAGTCCAGCGACTGGTATTTTCTACTGCGACACGCGACAATAACCTTTTCTTAGATCCAAGTGAAATTGTTAGTTGCGCCATGAACCTCTTGTAATCTCATAATATTCTCGTAATGTAGACCGGTTGGCATGTGTAGGCTTTTTGAATAATTTTCATTGGGGTGCAATGCACCACTCCTAATCAATCATNTTAGTATCCAAAATTCGTCGCAGTCTGCAATTCCTAATTAGAACTCCCGCTGTAAGCGTAAGCGTCTATTGTAATTAGTACCGTTAAAATATGCGAGATGAACAGTACACGTTTCGATTAGTCTTACGTTGGTCGTTATTTTTTCAAATGAAACCTTACTACCACTTTATTTAATAACAGAAACGTTGTTGTATGATATAAACAGAAAGAAGTTGTGAACGACCACGAGTTGAGACAATTTAGATTCAGTTCTTTTATGTTTGGACTTATATTCTTCAGAATACAGAAAGTCTAGAGATGCTAAAGGGCATTTACGCGTTATCGTAGCACATATGTACTACAAACTCCGTACAGGAAGTAACGGTTTCGGGAGTGACATTAAAGATCTGCATATCATGGAGTATAGGATACCGTTGAAGAACAATCGCTTATAATCGTAAGTTTGGCTCTTTATTTATTTAATATCTAAACATCAGTTAATCTAGCGCAGTACACCTACAATGCATTTCCCATTTGCCACTTGCCATTTATCTACGAGTGAATGAATGATAATATTGATGGCGGATATATACACGAAGTAGAAATAGAGGGCGTGTGAACCAGGTCCCTCATGTGGGAAGCTTCGTAATTTTTGCATAGATTTTTGAAGGTAATTCCTAGAAGTAGCAGTGATGTACCAATGTAGTGAATGACTGTTGTTCCGTGCAAACCATTTGCTTTACCGAATATAGTAGATAGCACAGAAGGAGAAAAATATATACAGTACTCGCTATCACTTACTATAATTAAAACTCTGGTTAAATAAGTGATTGTGACTGCGATATTTTGATGTTTACTTCACTGGGATAATTTTGACTAAGAATCATTTTGCTGAACACATTTGAACCAATAACATATTTTGCATTAGCCTAACCTGAGATCCTAGGTCGAGTTACGACCCCAATACCTTGTACCAATATCCATAAGTCGATTTGAACGTGAGTTTGTGAGGGTTTTTGCTAAGAAAGTGGCACAGTTTATTACGGAAAATTGTTAAGGCAACGTTTTTTAACTGGTCCGTGTCATTCTTACGATAAGTATTCTTACTAGTCCGTAAATGTTACGGTTAAGCATTCCCACAGCGACATTTTCTTACTGGTGCTCATAGTCCTACGACTGGTATTTTTACTGCGACACGCGACAATAACCTTTGCTTAGATCCAAGTGAAATTGTCAGGTATAATTCAGATGCTTGTGTTGTCATACGATGTTGTTAATTGCTTGCAAGTACGGATGGATGTATGACGTCAAGAGAGATGCGAATATCGTTCGTCTGTGTTTCCACCACTTTTTTAACTTGATTGACAGTAGACCAGATGTGGCCAAACTTTGCATTCCATGCTTCGAATTAGTTAGTTGCGCCATGAACCTCTTGTAATCTCATAATATTCTTGTAATGTAGACATATTCAGTATATATGCATGATATAACGAAACCTTTTGCGAACCGGTTGGCATGTGTAGGCTTTTTGAATAATTTTCATTAGGGTGCAATGCACCACTCCTAATCAATCATTCAATCATGCGCCAGATGAATGTCATCAATAAGTTAAGCGTGGAAAACTGCCTCCGGTAAAACTGAACAGAATTAAAAAATTGGTCACAGGTGGCTTTGATATTTATTGAAAAACTTGCGTTTGCTTCTTACACCTATGCTTTTATATTCGAATAGTAACATTTTATGGCTCGCCAGTAGAGTATGTACAAGTACGAACGAGAAATAAATTGCAGTTGTTCCGTTGTCAGACAATGTGTTAACATATATTACAAGATCATACAGCATAGGTCGGAGCCGACGTCGGCTGTGGTACTGCTTCGAGATTTGGTCGGCTTTCTTGGCGCCGTCGAGCAACATCCCTGTTCATCCGGAACGCTAGAGAGTGACGATTCCACGTCGCCACTCACCGATGGTTGGTTTTGGGGGGTTTCTGCGTCCTGAGAGTATGATTGTCAGTTAGATGGAATAAAGTGTACTTCACTAACAAGTTTATGAATATTTCTCGTTAGGTGGCAATGGGGAGCACTGATATGGGATAACGGATACATTGACTTCGCATTTCATGATTTAGTTGACCAATCGAATATCAATATACAATTGCACGTTTGAAATTCCTAGGAGGAAATTTGCTCAAGGGAGAAATTTGGAAAATAGTTTCTAGTTTTTTTTCTTCTGTTTCCGCAAGGTCTGATGTTATCTGCGCTACATGATAGTTTTCTAGAATCTAGATTTTCTATTTATCAAATTAAATATTTCTAGTTTCACTGAGTTGATAAAGAAAAGGCTTTTTTTCTTATGATTAAAGGCTACTAAGTGCGTGGTTGCTAATGTATCCCACTACAGGGCTAATTGTGATAGTGTATGTGTATAGGTGTCAAAAAATATTAAGAAAACGATTTAAATTAGCCACGATAGCCTGTTGCTGTCGACGAGTGTTTCAAGCACTTATCTGTCCTTTCGTCGGCACTAACAATTATTGCGTTTTAAACGATTTTTTGAAATAATTGGCTATTCCGTTCGATTGTAACTTTGGAACTTGCTGTATATGAACGCTATTGAAGTAAAGTCGAATGAAGCACACTAAAAGTGCGATGCCTCGGTAAATGAAATCCACCGAATCAGCGACTACCACTTACTGTATTTGGTATTTGATTGTTGGTAAACGTTCTTTAAATTCAGTACTTCAAATTCAATAGTGATTTTCAAGGTCTTACTTCGATTTTCCCCTGATCCTTTTCCGATAGGTTGGGTGTAATCACGTGTCTACCATTTAAAGTGAATGTTTTGTCGTCTGCTCGTTCGCTGTTTTGTCTCGTCAAAATATCTTCGATGGGATCGAGACTTTGCTTCGTGAGCGTGCTGTCTGCGTCTAAACGGTTCGGGAAAATTCACATGTTAAAGTTTTAACTTTCTTGCAACATTGAACAGGAAGTGTGCTCGTGTGTTCAAATGAGCGTGCCAAATAAGCCGGTTGAGTTGCAGATACATGTTACGGAAATGTCAATCAGTTGTTTGAGCTATTGCAATTCCCTTTTCGAAGGCAATCAGTTAAAAAATGGGTAATTTCCATGCATACGTAACCGAGACGACTTGCACATGCAGAATGGTATCTTTATGTGATGATGTCACAGGAATACAGAAAAATCAGTATTTGGCAAAACAGAAGAATTAAACTTGAATTCAAAATAAAAGTGATATTTTGCAATGAAATTGAAGTTAAATAGTATTTTGAATTCGGTTTACTGTTTTTAGTTTAGGTATAGTATATCACAATCATACAAAATCACTGATATGAGCGACGTCATAACATAAATCGATGCTTGGAGGGTAAAACAAGTACTTTCCATTCTGCGTGTACAAGTCGTCTCGGTAACGTATGTACTGAAATTACCAAAAAAATGTATATGATTACTTTGTGACTACAAATGCTAAATTTGAATACGATGTGAGCAGGAAATTGCGTTATACTTGGCTTGTGTGGAAATACATCATGTGGCAGCTGTACTCGATTATGCAATGAGTAAGGGAATTTATTAAGGGCCGAAAAGTTGAATCTTCACTGCCAAATGCTACTAGTGAAGCGATTTTAGAATGGGATTTATAAACGTCAATTGTCTTGCTTTATGTTATGTTTATACAGACAAACCACTATTTTCCGGAGCCTGTTTCAGTTCGGATAAATTATGAATGCACGTTTACGCTATGAATTGCTTATGGAATGCGTCGATATTTATAGCCTCGTGATGGGCGAGTGGTCTGGAAATTAGTTTTTTCGTCGCTTGGTAAATTATGTTTCACGACATAAATGGCTTAATCACTCGACTCGAATTAGTTTCGTTCAGACTCGACTTGACCCTACGTCGCTTAGTTTCAACGTTATGTCTCATGCGTAAATTTCGTTGAAAGGAATAAATTCGTTCTGACAGAATTCCATATTATATGCAGTGGATATACATATCATCTAGAAATTGGTACTCACCGCCATCTTCCGGTATAGCCTTAATACGTGGCTTCTCCATGAAATCCTTTTCCGTGAGGTCGTCTAGAAAATAGTCTGCGTTTTCCATGTACACGTTTTCATCATTTTCTTCCGAACTGGTGGAAGCGCCGTCGTCTTTAAGCTCCGGATTCCCCTTAGATGCGGCGTGATGCTTCACATTTGAATTTTTGTCGTGTACGGCCGCCTCTGTTTTGCTCGAATTTCTCTCTCGATTTACCATGTTGTCGTCACCGTCGCTTCCGCTTAGACTACGACTATTCCTTTCGGCTCTATCCATCGCCTGTGCGATAAGAGGAGGAAGAAAATAACGGTTCATGGGATCCATGGGCCTGCCGCTGGAGGCAGTAGTGCTTTCCTTATTATTTTTCGGAAATCCGTTTGATCCGTTCGAATTGGTTGTCTGTTTGTTGTTTGTCCAGTCACGTGATTCGTTGTCTTCATTTGTCATGTAAATTTCGTTCATTTCTTCAATCGTTTCCATGTTAAATACGTTGTCGTGCTCCAGCGTGTGCGCTGAGATGCTTGGTGAATTGCTCGGAAGCGAAAGCGTGAAACCATTCATGTCAGAAAAGAAAACGTCCTTCTCGTCCGTCTCGATCGCGTCGTAGGCGCCGTCCACAGAGCTGGGCGTTTCACCCTGCATGTGAATAGACGTGAAATGTTTTTTATGCTTCTGAAAATTACAAGTTATAACGCGCATGTGAACTGAATGAACGAAAGAGTTCAAAGGGATCAGACTTACAGAAAGTTTCGCCATCGATAATAATGATCGGGGACTTTTAATGCCGCCGTCTGCTAAAGATGAAATTACGTTTAGTCCTTCTTTAATGTCTGAAGTGCTGAAAAATCAATAAAAGACGTTACAATACAACATAATGTGAATACCCTTCTGGAACCTTACTTCTATTACCAAGAAATTCAATAATAAACAATTAATCAAATAACGTGTTCAATGTAGCACTCTCCCACATGGAGTAATTCCTTTGCAGATTGGAAAACAAGAATAAAACTCACAGGCAAATATTTCACAAATGAAAAGTCACTTCAGGACCTAAAAAATATTTTCTTCATCGCCATTGTACTACTGTGATTTGTTGAGTCGTGAATTTCGCCTTATGATTCCCACAAGGCCAAAAAATGCCTTGATAGGATGAGCCATTTTAGTTTTTCAATCCTAATAACCTGTAGTTGTATTCTGGATAGTGCTACCTTTCGATCGCCAAGTAAACTTATACCTTTTTATATTTCCACGATGCACAATTTTGCTCGGTTTCCTGGTTCCTATTTCGGTTCCTTCCGTAGGGATGACAGGATTATTTATACCACGATAACGAGAATGGATCCTTTCGAAATCGGTTTGAATTGGGTCAACAGACCTCTGTCGTTGCTGATTGGATAGTGTGAAAGGATACGTCCTTCGATGCAACGGGTCTTTCTTTGTAGTAAATGGTTCTCTTGTTGATGAGGGATTTTTCACGTTGTCGCCTTCTAAACTGTCGTCGATTTCCGATGTATCCGATCGTTCTGGAGAACTTTCCGAATCTGTATCATCGGTTGAGCTCGTCAGTGGGGATGAGGAATAGTAGGGATCTAGTGGAGACTGTGCGATAGTGGAGAGGATTCGTGGATATTCATTTTTCGTTGGTATTTCAATATTTTCCGGCTGTGTTTTAGTAACTTCTGTCGAACAAATTGAAAAAAATTATAGATAGCTGTAAGCAGTTACTCATGAGTGCTCAAAGGTCGTGAAAAAATGTTATTTGCTGCCTTGTCGTGATAATGAGTTTGGACTATTGAAGCCATTTAGCCGATATCGTAATGATAGCCAGGGACATATCAATGCTTAGTGTGGGAAAACAAGGATAATACAATCGAGTAAGGCGATAATACATAACACTACAAAAAACCTAATAAACCATGTTTATACATAGCTAACTATTAACGACCACTGTCCTAATATAACCGTTGAAACCCGATTTCAGTTATTAAATGTTTCGAGAGGAATATTTCGCAAACTGCTTTAGAGTTCGACAAATCCAAGGTGTTGCATGTTATTTTATGATCAGATTCATATTATTTCATTACACATTAGTCACAAGTGGCAGAGAAATGGATTCTTGAATAACTTTTCCTGAGATTCTTGTTACGGTTTGGCAGTTGAAAGCGCTTATATAATGGTTCTCTATCATAACTATCACTATATTGGATAGGGTATTGAAAGGAAAATCACCAGAGTATTTATTTTTACCAATTTAGCTAATAGTCGTAATAATGACTAAAATTTCCATCTGACTAGACTTTCCTTCTATATTTCTCCAATTTTCCCTGTCCAACACATTTCTCAGACTCTGCAATATTAGATTACCTCAACACTGTAACCAAGCCGACATAAAATTGCAAAAATGTTAACCAACTGAATAAAAATGATTAATAAAACCGGTTTTACGGTGTCATGTTGCAGCTGGGGATAAAATCTCGTCCTTATTTATAGTGTAGCGTACTTGGGCCCATTAAAAACAAATAGACGTTCTTTAAATAAATAAATGTTTATACATTTCAATTGTTGTTCGCTATACTGCCTAGTGTAGCTTACCGTGAAGGAATAATAAGCCTGATAAATAATTCTACACCACATTGGGATCGCAGAACGGATATTTAAGAAGGCCTTTTCGCATTCCTTCTGCGCTTTCAAAGAATTATTTTCGTGCAGGAATATTTGAAGATAGTCACTAGTTTCCTTTTCACTGATATTAAGCGTTTGTCTGTTTGCTGTCTCGATATGACGTCGCTATTTATACTGAACTTTTCTAATCCCAGGCAAAGGAAAATCACGATTAAGGCCCGAATTAAAGATACTATATATCAAAGTGACAGGCTGTACCCAATTTACTTGCCAGGTTATGTCAGCGTAGACCGGGAATTCATCCACTTCCAAAAAATCTCGTTTTAATTAAAAGAAGAGGCTATACTCTTGCTTACTTTTAATTAAGTATACCTATTTAGTAGACTTGGCATAATTTGCCCACGTATCAACCTCACTTGATATACGTGTACCAGCTGTCTTATGTAGCATCGATTCCTAAACTGCAACTCTTTTAACCGATATACTGGATATTTTATTAATGATGGATAACCTCTTTAATGGCTTGGAAAGGAAAATTCTGATATGGAATTTTATGGCAAAGAGCAGAATCTTTGAAATAAATTTTCTGATAAAAATGGTTACCAACCAGGGAAGGGGGGTCAATCTAGCAGTCATCAAATAATTTATGGCGGCTTAAAACACTCCAGAGTTCGAAAAATTACACTAAAAAAGACTATTATGAGCAACAAAATATCTGAAATCCAAATAACCTAAGGGACACAAATATATTGCATATTAACTAACGCTATATTTGAGATAATAAAAGAACGATAATAAAGAACCTTAGCGCACATGGGCAGATTATTTTTTGTACCGAAGTTGGCTGTCCACATATACAGAGATAGAGATATTTGATCATAAACAAAGCTCACCTAAGTAATTTTTGAATAGATCGCAAGCAATCATACCACAACGGTAAGTCCCTGTAGGTTTCATGCTTACTGAACTGGGTCATGTAACGCTTTAATAGAGTTCCCTATTCTACCGGCCACAAAAATTCCATGCAGTTGGATCACTCTGCTCTATATCTATGCAGTACATTACCTTCGTTTTGCATAATCCCTCACTAGATGGTATACTATATCTACAATTGGAGACTCGTGTATATTGAATCTAAATTCTAGAAATAACTTTGGACTATGGAACTGATCTTGTACTGTACCGATGTACTTCACTGTTGTCGTGTATAGCTTCATGCTATAGAATAAAATTAGTGATGTGCCCAAAAGCTGATCAAAAATCGGAATCGCCTTCATTTTAAGATTGATTGAATCAGATTGAAATTTCTTACAATTTTGCAATTCAACTTAATTTCTATAAACGTGAAAATGCGATATTTCATAACCGCACACTCGTTC
>QXVX01004740.1:0-28792 GCA_013436065.1 Halocynthia aurantium | reverse complement strand
GGCTCTGATGGATTAGCAGGATTACTCGGTAAGCTATATATATGGTGTATATTAAACTACTACCATCACTATGATTTCAATACTTATACCATCAAGTTCACTATGCTCTTAATAATACGACTGTTTGGTTACGCCTACTATAGGTTTTGTAGGAAAATCTGGTATTCCCGGTATGAGAGGAGAAGCCGGTATTAAAGGTGATCGTGGAGAGCCAGGTATAACTGGTGCAAATGGACTGTCAGGCTTAGCAGGAGACAATGGTCTTCTTGGGGAAGATGGTGAACGTGGGCCACCTGGTTACATAGGACCCTCAGGACCACATGGAGAACCAGGAGATGTAGGACTGACTGGACCAATGGGTGAAATGGGACCACCCGGACCTAAAGGTGAATAAATAAGAATAATATTTCCAACTAACCAATTCATGTCTAAATGGGGAAAAAAATTCCTAGGAACACGAGGCCTACCTGGGCCCGAAGGCTTTCCTGGAAATCTTGGCCGAGATGGATATAATGGGAGAGATGGTAGACCGGGTTTGAAAGGCACTAGAGGATTTCCTGGTCCACTCGGGATACCTGGTATGCCAGGTTATAAAGGAGGAAGAGGAGATAGAGGGACTTCAGGCACATCAGGTAATTGGAAGTAGCTATTAACATGTAACAACTATAATCAGTGACATGAAAATGTGAGACAACTGATGGACTACAACATATATAACCAAATACAGGTGCACCTGGAATGAAAGGGAAAAATGGTATCAAAGGTTCACTAGGTAGAGATGGTTTACCGGGAAGACCTGGATCTACTGGAGCATCAGGAGAAAAAGGATCCCGAGGTAATCAAATTAATCAGACTTAATTTCCCTTAACAAGCAATAATAACATTTCAATCTGTCTTAGGTGATACTGGACTGGATGGTATCGAGGGACTAAATGGTTTGAATGGTAATAAAGGAGAAAAGGGGAGCCCAGGTCGATCGATAGTGCCGGGTGCTTCTGGAATAATTGGCATGCAAGGTCAGTATAACGTTTAGTTTTAATAATCTTTATTTGCTGATTGGGTGTATTTTATCAACAGGATTTACGGGAATCAAGGGAGATGCTGGCCCTCCTGGTGATCAGGGACGTGACGGCAGGCCTGGTGAGCCCGGAATGCGAGGTAATAATAATACCGGTAACCATTTATCTCCATGCATACTATGTTATATAAAATTGTGGACTTTTTACTCAAGGATTGCCAGGTCTTCAAGGTAGACAAGGAGAAACAGGGTTAATAGGACTACCTGGGGTCAGTGGAGAGAAAGGAGAGCTAGGACTGGATGGAAAAGAAGGAATTCCTGGACCACCTGGTAATGTTCTATTGAAAAGATTCTAGAAAGTCGAATTAAGCTTGCTACATATGTTTCAGCCAACCCTTATTCGACCTGCTTCCTTGTGTAGCAGAAGTTAATATAGTCATTTAATTCAACAGGACCACCTGGACTGGAAGGCCTACTGGGTGCCATAGGTAGGCAAGGGATGAAAGGAAGCAGGGGCATGGTAGGAGAAGATGGCGGGTATGGAGAAGATGGTTTACCTGGACAGTTTGGAGTAAGAGGACCACAAGGACTTGCTGGATTATTGGGAAACAAGGGTAAATTTATTGTTGCACTTAGCATAATGAATATTGGATTTTAATCATACTTCTTATTTCAGGAAGCAAGGGAGCGCCTGGATTGCAAGGATTCCCAGGCATTCTTGGAGGGAAAGGAGAACAAGGACTACCCGGACAGGCTGGAAGACCGGGTTATCCCGGCATACGGGGTGATAGCGGACCAAAAGGTGATCCCGGAAAATCCATTGAACCAACATATCTACCACCCGGGCCAAAAGGGGAAGAAGGGCACAGAGGTCTTCCTGGTTTACCTGGGACAATTGGGCCACATGGACCAAAAGGAATTCATGGATTTCATGTATGAAAATTGGAATATATATCTTTCATAATATTTGTATCTTATTCTTTTTTCCCACCTTTACAGGGGGAACCTGGGATAACAGGTGTTGACGGACTACATGGAATTCCTGGACCACGTGGAGAGAGAGGTAGTTATGGTCCAGCTGGTCTCACAGGCCCAAGAGGTTTCAGAGGTACGCTATTTCAGCATATCATTGTGTGAGTAGCATAATAGCTAAACGATAATCACTTATGTTATTCTTATCAGGAACTGATGGCTCAAAAGGCAGTAAAGGAACATCAGGTATAGCAGGTAAAATTCGTCCACCAGGTCACTTGCTTGTTCGACACAGTCAAACAGTTGATGTGCCAGAATGTCCAACAGGAATGCATAAATTGTGGGAAGGATACAGCTTGCTCTATCTGGAAGGAAGTGAAAAGGCTCACAATCAAGATTTAGGTAATGAGACTATTCCATAAGCTTTATACTGAACAGATTTAGTAGATATGTGTTTCACCTCACTGCTTAATTTGACAGGTTCCACTGGCTCCTGTTTGAGGAGATTCAGCACAATGCCATTCCTGTACTGCAACATTAACAATGTCTGCAACTATGCAAGTAGAAATGATAAGTCTTACTGGCTTTCGACCACAGCTGCAATACCTATGATGCCTGTTGAGATGGAAGGAGTAAGATTATTGCATCGGATAGGTTTTAAGTCCTGTAAAGTAAATGTTACTTATTAACAACACATAATTTACTTAAAAGGTTAAAGAACATATCAGCAGATGTTCTGTCTGTGAAGCTAGATCAGTGGCGATGGCGATCCACAGTCAGACAACCGACATTCCAGACTGTCCAAGAGGATGGTCAGGTCTATGGTTTGGTTACAGTTTTGTTATGGTAAGTTTTATCCCTTATAGTTTCGATCCCTCAATTTAGCAACTTGAAAACGATGACAAAAAGTACACAGATGGTTTGGTAACACTATTCAACTCTGACTAAGTACCATAAATTCTTTACCTAATAGCAATTCCTTCATTCAACAGCATACAGCAGCAGGTGCACAAGGTGGAGGACAATCTTTATCCAGCCCCGGATCTTGCCTAGAAGATTTTCAGACATCCCCATTCATTGAGTGCAATGGGGCACGGGGACACTGTTTCTATTACAACAACCAGTATAGTTTTTGGCTTACGACGATACCAGCAGACAAACTTTTCGAATCACAGAAAAAGGAGACTTTAAAAGCAGGCAATCTGAGAACAAGAGTGGGAAGGTGTCAAGTTTGCGCTAAGATTCTCTAAATACAGTACCTTGAAAATTTCAGTCTTTCAAAAATTGCTTCGTGTTTCCATCATGTGAAGCAACCAAGCAACATAATATTTAAACCGCCATCATTTGTGATCCGTTATTTGTCCAAGCATAACTATTGCAGATAACACACTGACTGATGTAACTGTGCTGATTTCAGATAAGAATGATGTGTTAGGTAGATATTTTGTAGTATCATTTTGATTTTAACATGACATTAATGCCCTCTCACTCATATAACTTATGCTTAGAAATTCAAATAAACACCTAGTCATAATATTTGGAAATCTGGAAACTTCCTTGAAAGCTTTATACAACAGAATTTCTTAGTATGTGTTATGGTTGAATGCTAAGTCATCATTAACCACTCGTATACCCTTACGATAACATGGTACTGTATCAACAATCTGCAGTTATTAGGTATTATATCAGTATCACAAGGTGTGAAGAAAAACACACCACGGAAATTCTGATGAAATTACACCCCAGAAAACTAGTATTTTCTTGGTGAAATCATTGCATACATCATTTATAATGTTGAATCTGATGAAGTGTTAAAATACTTATTATGTTTAATGGTATCAGCATATTTAATCTGTATTATTTTATTCCTTTAACCCAGGGGTCTCCAAAACCTTTAGTATAACTCTCACATCGTTTCCTTTACAAATTTCAGCTGTCCGAAAAAGATCAGTTTTTTAAATGAACGAGTTATATTTTGATCTATCTCTGTAGTCAGCATGATTCTAAAAAAAAGAAAACAATTTCATTTCAGTTCATCTTTTTCTGTTTCAAAAAATTGTATAATTTAATTTATTATGTATATATATTTCAAGTTCTAGCAGGCCAGATAAAATCCTGCAGCATGCAGTAGGATGGAGACCCCTACTATTACCCCTAGAAAATATTTTGATCACACCGACCCAAGTTATCTAGTTCTGTCTAATTCCTACCACGACCAGCATAGTGCTACTCTTTCTTATAGTTATCCACCTTTATGCATTCAGCATTGTACGCTACTATTGTTATTATTATTGTTATCCAGCATATTTTTTTCCATTTATTTTTTTCTTTCTTGCATAAATAATATTTCCTTCCTAAATTTCACAATAATAACACAATGACCCCCATGATGAAGAATTAAATTTGTAACAAATAATTTCTGTATGAAATCTGCAGAGATAGCTAACTGGTTGAACAGACTGAACCTAAGTAAAATGATCAGGGTGAGCTGTGAACCTATGATAACTTGTTCTAGACTTATTATTACACTATGTTCATAACATTAAATTCCATTAACGATGATAACTTTTTGATTTTCTTAGATCTAAATCACACAGCCAAGAGTACTTTATGGCAAAAGAAAGATTGATTTGAGTTGAAGATGATTTATTGAAGTTGGATTATATGAAAGTGCACTACAGATCAGAGCCAAAAAAAATAACAACGAGATTAAAGTTTCGAAAAATATGATCTCATCACTATTGATGAGTTCATTATCGAAGCACATCCCACTTTCATTAAGTTGTTAAAAAACTTTCAACCTATGTATTCACACTACATGAACTTCATACCTTATTGCAAAACTACTTTGGTGGGTAGTTATTTTTTAAATGAATGATGCTTAATGATGATAAGAGGGTCATAAGGTATAATACCTTAGAGAAGTAATCAAATCTTAACCGTCAAGTCTCAACACCAAGCCTACAAGCCTATGTTTTTACCAAAGGGACATGCAATAATAAACAGTATCTACAGTGAGAATCACAACCCAGCACCAACTGTCAAGAAATAAACAACAAAGCATTGGCACCTTCAAAGCATTCTTACTTTCAACTACGTTAGTTTTCAATCCAACGCTTTTTTTTTATGCATTCCCACACATACTTCTCAGTGAGAGCTTTCGCTTTTGAGGAAATTTTGTCCGAGTCAACTTCTCCAACAATGTGAGTAGCTGAATCGATTTCATGGTCCTACAAAAAAAAGATTTTCGTCTGTAGAAATAGTTGTTGTAGTAGAAAGCAGTCTGTAGATATATTTCGTAAAGTCAAATGAAAGAATCGTACCTCAAGAACATCTCCATTATAAGCAATAACATATCTTTTCATTCTTTCTATATCCTTGACAGAAGGGGCCAAATACAATTTCATATCCGTAAATACGTCATGCAAAAACGAAGCCTTTCCGACGTTTTCTTGTTTGATAACAGGACATAGTTTTGGTTGTTTGGGAGGAGAAGGATTAGAATGATCGCCATCGATTTTCCTTTTATTTGGAGAAAACGATTTAGGTTCTATCTTAACCGTGTTTGTTCCCGACTTCTTATCAAGAAATGCAGAAATATCAGACTCCTCTTTCGATTTGGTAAACAAGATCTTCAAGCGAGGTAGGTTAGTTGCAGTTTTCCAATCCTTATCGTCCCTGAAAGGTTTCATGAAAACAACAGAATGCTTGAAGATAACATAATTAACACTGACACAATGCAATGATTACAAACCTTATTTTCGTCACACGAGGAAACCTTATCGAGATCCCATCAGCAGTGTGAACTTCAGCTTTACTGAATTCCGTCCCTGTTATTTCCCACACGGGAGCCGACTTGGGATCAGAAACAACAAAATCAGGCACGTATTGCCGATTGATAGAAAGCCAGGAAGGAATTCTGTTGTAATCCTACAACGATATTACAGTATTGCAAATAAATTTCTTGAAATATCCAATCAGAAGAGAAATGTCTGGAGTAACACTAGGAATTGGCGAATCATGTCCCTTTTTATTTCTAAGGTGTATCGATAGTAAAATGCATGTATTGCTATCTGTGGGGAATGTTACTAGCAAATAGAGCAAAATAAATCATAAAAGAGGGCAGTAAAGTAGTGAGTGTATGTGATTCACGGTGAAATTTGAGCTCGATGTGAAATATAACCTTGCTTATCTTGACAACTTTTAGCTCCTTATTTATCGCATCAATGGTACTGTCGTCATGTCCGTTTCCAACTTTGGTTACGGTTTTCCATTTGTCTGTGTGAGGGTCGTGTACACCCATGAGAAAAACTGACATCAAACCACCTGATACAAGACAATACCCAATTTAGATGAATTGACAGCAGAGTATACATTTTAAAGCTTTTCACCTTTATTTCCTGTTCCATAGTAAGCTCCTAGAACGACCAAGTCAGCTGTGTCGGCCATAGCGCCCTGGCAAAGGTAATCTTTCTTTACTTTGAGCCAATGACGTTTACCAGGTTCATAAACGCTCTGAAATACAATTGTACATGGAACAGCTTCAAAGTTCCTATAATAGCGCGAGACACGTATTTGTAACATTATTGGTAATACAGGTTATCTCTGCTGATATGGATATACGATGTACCTTTATATCTTTCAATACTAATCCTTCCAACCCATCCTTGATCACTCTTACAATCATCGATTTCAAATCGTCAGGTCTCTGTGTTAAAACAATAAAATCTGTATTTCATTTTGTATAATCCGAATTTTTCATAAATTTTGAGCTATAGAATCCTGGTGCGTATTATTTAAGCAAAATGGTAGAATGGAAGCCTCTCATTTAGATCGACGATTATGTTTTTGATCGGGTATTGTTATCAAAATCAATCGGTCCCAAAACACTCTATTTAAAATTATTCAAAAATACTAAATGATATCAACCAGTTATTGTTATCAAAAAGAAATGTTTCCAAAGTGATCACAATGAGCAGCCTCCACTGTATTTCCAAATCCACAGTATTATAACAATCCAAACAAAAAGGACTTCAACCAACATTGACAAATTTCATTTCCGAAATCATGACATGATTCTTGATCTCCTTTATGTTGCTCTGGAGTAATTTTCGTCGTTCAGACATCGGCCTATGATTTAAAAAAATTATTCCGGATATATACTGGATATATAAATAGTAAAAAGCAGATACTTTTTCATCAAGTTCTCTCCATTAAAGTGCAAAATATCAAAGATGAATAAGCAGACAGTGGCTGAAGTAAACTTTGCTTTCTTGTGAACGCCAAGAGTTCCGAATGGGAGAGGAATTCCTGATATAATAGGTAAGGTATCAGAGAACTATTTGAGTTTTACTAAAATATAATTCTGTAATATGAATTACCTGTATCATTATCCACAAGTAAAACTTCACTGTCCAGAATCATGCTGTTTCCACCAGGAAAAGCTTTGGGTATGTATTCTTTGAAATGGACAATCTAGCCAAAATTAAATCATTTGAATACAGGTATTTATGTTCCGTTAATTGTATTGTTGAACAGAGCAAAATATACTTTATGGTTCTGAACAGGTTTTAGACTTCTGCTATAAAACTGAAAGCTTCCTTTGTCCATGTGAAGTTGCACCCTCTCTCCATCGTACTTGATTTCTGCATACATTCCATTTGGACACTTTTTCATCGCTTGTTCGACCGACTTGCAAGCCTGAAGATTATATTGAAGTATTGGTATTGAAATTTAAACTAGGTTGAAAATTGATTGGTGAGATGTTTTATAACATTATAGAGAGATTTATCAAACCTCTGCAAGCATCGGTGCCACCGGTGTCATAAGAGATGCCCTCACTTCCAGCCCTGACCTTCCGGACTTCCTTTGCTCAAAGATTCGGTTAATTACATCTTTGAGATCACGGGATGCTTTGAATGCTTCGTGTGCGTTTGGATCAAGAGCATCTAAGCTGTGATAGCGATATAGCAATAAATAATGATTAAATATATTACATAAGTTTAAATTACCAAAAACATATATTTGAAATGGGACATAAATGAGTTACATGTGCTTTGCTCCTGCTGTAATCCTCAGATCACCTTTTACAAGTCTTATGATCGTCTTGAGATCATTCGCAGTACACCGACAAGTGATTTTCCTCATTGCATTCTCGTGCTCTTCTTCTCTTGTTAATCTGTGCCAGGTCCAGTATGCTAATTCCAAAACCAGAAAGAAAATCTACACAAAAACGTACCCAGCTAGATCTTCGAGCATTTGGTCAACTTCATTGATGGACAAAGAGCTTTTCTTTAGTGGCTTTAAAGAATTGCTTGATTCAAAGAAAACGAATATGGTTTCTGAAATGTCGCCCTTGAATTGTAATAGAATAACTTATTATGGGAAACGCATGGTTAGAGATCAAAATGATATATCGCCATAAAATTTGTATCTGGCAAGAATAAATTATATGTTATATCCTGTAACATTTCTGCAACGAATTGTCTATTAAATTCAACCTGTTCCAAATGCTCCAACATGTCCTCATAGTCCGTATCAAATATTTTACTGAAAACTTTAGCGATTGTTTTGCTTTGCAAATTGTAGGTACGTTTAATGGATCCTGGGAGTAACAGTTTTATCAAGACATAGAGATCCCCTGTATATCCATCTGCATTGAACAAAAGCAATGCACATTCAATCAACAGAACATTATACAAGGGAGAAGGCATGCGGACATACTTCCACCAGCTCCACGAGTGATAAAATTCTTCACAATATTTGTTTTTTCATTGTAACTAGACTCTTCAGCTATCATCGCACACAACCTCCGATACTCTCGGAATGCGTTGTCCTTGGATACAATCTTTGGCTCTGCATCCTTATCATCGGCTTGTTCATTATTATTTGCTGGGGTGACTGAAGATGGTTTGGGAGATGTACTTTTCTTTGGGGGAGCTACAGCAATGGAAGATGATGTCAAATATGGAGATATGAGTTTATTTATTACAGGTTTTTATTAATATTATAACTTATCATGTAAATTCATAACTATATAGAAATGAATATGTACCTGGTTTAGACGTAGCTGCTGTATTGGTAGATTGCTTCTTAGGTGTTGCTTTCTTCGGAGTCCTAGGTGATTTAGAATTTGGAGCTTTCTTTTCCATCTTGCTGCAAAGATCTAGAAAATGTCAACACATGAGATATCCAATAAGGTAATGAAACATTTTTCGATTGACTTTGAAGGTACTAAAACTAAGCCAATAATTTGATAAGGAGTTTGAAGGGAATGTCTACGCTGATCCTATCTTGCTTGAATCCATAGAAAGTAGGGAATCTGCTTTAAAATATTATTCATTATTCCCTTTATGATTTTAACTCGCTCAATATAATGCAGTTATGAGAAATCTCGAAAGATAACTCAGCAAGCCTAAATATGTTAGTGTAGTGAGAACTACACCTTTGATATGATTTCTCATTATTTCTTTCTCTTCATCCTTCATGTCAGCAAAGCCTTCCAAGTCACTCGGATCTTCAATTTTTTTTGTGGTAGCTCTTGCTTTGGAAAAAACCTAGGAAGAAACAGTTAAATCTGCAAATTAAGTTATCATTCATAAATGTAATAATCCTACCTCAAACATGCAGGCAATGTGGTGATACAACTTCATTTCTCCATCGCCATCGTTGAAGAAATTCGGAGTCACTTTTGCGATCCTAGGGTCTCCTTTTTCGATTGGCTGTTTGCATTTTTTGCAATTCGCCTTTCTTTTACCATAATCGCACACGAACCTGTGGAGAATATTTGATATGAGAGAAAGCTTATTGATTGTAATTAAAAAATGTACAACTAACCTTGTTGAATCAGCCATGATAGGCAATCTGTAGGTGAACACAGATGACGGAATAAATTTATGAGAATAAGGCAAAGTGTGCAAGGATAGAGATTCTCTTAACCCTGTAGAAAGATGTCAGATATGTAATATGCTTTGTAAGCAAATGAAATTCAACAGGATATTATATTGTGACTAGGTCATAGAAAATCCTTACCGATGTTCCAAACTGGGCCATTCCATATTATACAGTAATGTGCTACAAACCTGTGGAGTGAGGCCTTTTTAACAAAAGAACTGACGACTCGCGTTGCAGAAGTCGTAGACGAACGATGAGTGGGGACAGGCAAACGAATGCAGCTCGGCCAAGAGGAAAGAGTACCATCCACTACAGATTCGCGAAAGTTTGGTGATTTTGAGCCAATGAGGTGTACGAAAGTGAGCCAAGTGATATTCCACTTCTGTACATGCATAGGGAAGCTGAATACAGTACAGTGGTAATTCTCAACCGCGTTTCGATTCGAGCCAAAGACGTGTTTGGCACTAAGTGATCAAAATGTGTAAATAAATTTTTAAAGAGCATATCTGGATAGAATATAAACTTATTATAATTTTTAATGGACTACTGTATTCCCAACAAATTTTCACTAGTTCTATAGTCTATAGACTCTATACTAATTATAACTTTCGTTTTCTCAATAGAGGAACACACCGCGTGGTGTGCCGAAGTTCCGTTTATTAGAACTCCCGTTACAACGGGTGTTCTATCATAGTCTTTAAATATTTAGCACTAGAGCACACACCGGGGCACACATCGGGGTGCAACCAGCACGCAAACTGGGTAACACACGCCGACGAGCCACCATCACTCACAACGGGAGGGGGGTTGGATCTAGGGGCACCAGAACTATACTATATATACATTCTTTATTTTAGTGTTTGTGGTGCCCCCCCCCCCGAACAATGGACATGTTTTCATGTCATCTGTCATTAGTTATTTCAGTCATTGGTGGGAATCTGTGTAGGCAAGGTGTACAGATAATAGTCATATAGTTAGAAGATACATGCTATTAAGTGATGCAACTGAAAAAGTTTTAATACAAAGTACCAAAGGATTGGTTGCAATTGCAAAAGAAACATTATTAGAATTATATTTTGCTGCCAATCACCCGCAATTTAAATTGTAGATGATACACTGCATTGATCTGAAGTTCTGAACTAAGCACTGTGATGATAGTAGTGATATTGTGACTACTTTATAATTGACAACAACGGGAGTTCTGCATAATTGTGTACAATTCTAGTTGAAAATCAAAATGTAAGTAATATAGGGAATTTCCCTTCGGTGATTTGGGACGGGACGTAAAATGAACTTTTATGTAATTGTTGTGAATGTTAACAGCCCAGTTCTTGCCAAATACTAGAATACGATACTGTACTTTTATTCCCTATTAAAATACGATATATTGTACTTTGTAATTGGACAGCAGGAAGCAGTAAACATGTCGCTGTCAGATGAAAGTGAATACATATCTGAGGTGAAAAGATTCAAAAATGTGGTTTTCTCTATTCTATTTTCTATAATTCCTTTATTTTTGTTCATTACTTTTCCGTATCTTTTGCCTTAGATTGAGCCGAGTGAGGTTGAGTTTGAGACAACCAAACTGGAGCTCATGATCAGGGATAACAGGACTATGCAAGCAAAAATAAAGTGAGTAAAATTTGGTATCATCGGTTTATGCATATAGTGTCTGGACTCCGGAGGATATTATTTAAACAGTATATTTCTTACAGGAACTACAATTCTTTCCTCAATACAAAAAATCAAGAACTCTTGCAAGTTCATGAATACATGAAACAGTTTGCTTTGAGTGTGAAAGACATTTTGGAGGTTTTACTGATACAATTCGATCTATACTGATAATTATGTATTCTTAACACTTAGAACATTGAACTATCTGACTATCTGAAATTGATATGTTGGATTTGTTCAATAGGTATAAGACTTATGTAACACTTTTGTGAGTAAACTATCTAGTAAGAACATATTAATAGCTCATAAGCATTTTATTCTATCACCTGATTCAAATTGTGCTGATTTAGAATAATAGAAAAGTGATTGATGAACAACAGAAAGATATCGCCTGGCTCAGAAGTGAAAAGATGAGTCTCCAGTTGGGAAAACTCAAGATTGAGTAAGATTTTTCATTGCTAGTATAGTATGTGATGTCCCTCTTCTGAGGGTTAGGATTTAAGTTAGTGACCAGTATATTAACACTACGGATTCTTTGCAGCGGAGATACTGTTAATCCTGAAGATGCTGAGCTTACAAATGAATATAAGTCCACCCTAGATGCACTCACAACAGAGCTGAAGGTAAAACTACCGGTAATAGTAATGTTTAAAATAATTTTTAAGATCTTCTTGTTCTCTTAGAAAAGAGAAAGAGAAATTGAGATGCAAAAGAAAGAACATGAAAATCAAATGGCTGCTTTAAAGCAGCACTGGGATGTTAGTATTTTTTTGAATTATAATAGACAATACATATTGTTTCTAATCACCTTTTTTTCTATTAGCAAAGAGAACTGCAAGTTCATCAACAACTAATGGAAATGTAAGTCCTATTTTGGTGGATAAGACGACAATCATCATAAACACCTCGGAATCATTGATTGTTGTAAACCAGTGTTTCCCAAACTTTTTCCCAATAGCGCCCCCCTAGACAACTTAGTGACTATCAAATGCCGCCCCTCGACAAAAAAGTACAAACAAATTTATTTTTCATTCATCCCAACTTAATGTCTAACACTCTTAATGAGACGGATGAGTTCGCTGAATATCGCTAGAAAGCTACTTCCCAACCCATATAAAACTCAAAGAGTATTTTTTCGGCAGTCTAGCCTTAATAAATCCAACACTCAAACGCCTCCACTTCAACAACAACAAATCTGACTCACTTTAGGTGGCTTGCGCTTAGCCTACCAATGTCCGTAATAAATGCCCTGAACAGTGTTTCACAGAGCACAGTTAGGATAAGCTGTGGTACCTCATTATTAGGTCAGTAATTGATCGTAAACCATAACGGCCTAACCTACTGCGGGCAATAACATTAAAACATTTACCGGTATATAGGCTGCCCTACCCGACCGTTTAGCAATCGCTGGACATCGGCGTGAGCGTGGTACAGTACAGCTATTATGACGTGTGGCGAGTCCCCACACTGCCTCAGGCATTCCGGACAAGCAAATTAAGTCAAACCAAAGCATAAAACAAGAGTAAATTAACAGCGCAAATATTATTATTGGGACACTGCCCCGATTTACTCATAGCGCCCCCCAATCGCCCAGTTTGTAGTCAGCGCCCCCTTCATACTCGCAAACGCCCACAGGGGGGCGTTTACGCCCACTTTGGGAACCACTGTTGTAAACTATAATACTAGCATAATATTATCTGAAGGTCATTCTTATCCACTGCAATAAATGGTATAAAAACAAATGATAACACTCAATTTAAAAATCAGAATTTTCTTACAGGAAACAAAAGTATAACATGGAACTCACTGAACAGATTCAGCAATTGCATGTAATTGGTTTTCAATGCTTTTGCCGGTTGTTACATCAACCTTTTAATATTTCAGCCTCTAAATGTTTAGACTTTTCTGTGTAGATCCGTCATCAAATGAGCGAGGGACAACTGAAGGCGCAAGTTACATCTTTGATAAGCGAACAGAAATTGACAGACGAAGAAAAAGAAAAATACAAAGCAAAAATGCTGCAACATCAGGAATTGTAAGCCCTTTTTTTTCCAGATCAGCCCTACCATTAAGTAAGTACTTTGACGCTCGAATTCTGTGACAATTTATTTGCCAGGGCACAGCGAGCAGAGTTGGACAAATTTAATTTGAGCAAGGATTGCGAAACCTGGAAAGATAAAGTGAAATCTGCTGAAGTAAACAATATATTATTTGATAGAAATGGGAACTCACTTTCTGCCAATAGGTTGTTCATCAAAGTGTTAACTGTAATGGTCAATAGAATGTTTGGAAGTTGTTTGACTTCGAGGATCCAGTGTACTACTCAATTTGCTTGCCATGTCCAAGTCCATTCATATGACCCAAAGCCATGTGGTAACTTGTTCATATTCCAGGAACAAGTTTTACAATTAAGACAAGAACTTGTGAATACTGTGGGGAAGTTAAAGGAGAAAGAAAATAGTCTGGATCAAATGTTTGAAGTTTTTAACAAACAGAGGGAAGACATGGACAGAATAGGAAATCCAAATCAGGTTTTGTAAATCATGTCATACTTGTACCCACTAACATGCTTTAGTTCTAATGTATTTGTTCTTATGGTTAATGAAGAAAACACATCAACATAACAAGTTGGGTAATAATAATGAATGGTCACATCAAAAAATGGCAACACACAGCAACATTATGTTATGGATTTTCAGAGTCCAGCTCACTTGGAGTATGACAAAATATATGCGAGTTATCTCTGCGCAGAAGAAACTTTAAAAAAGAAGAGTGATGAAATAGCCAAGCTGTCCAAAAAGATTGAAGAAGTACAAAGAGAGTCAAGTACACAGATCATTATTTACAGACAACAAGTATGACATATGATATAGGATATATATTCACTTTTGAGGTGTTTTCATTGATAACAAATGATTTTCCCATATGCTTAGGCTGAGATTTTCAAAAAGGATTTTGAAATGGAAAGGGAAGCAAGACAGAAGTTGCACAATGAGTCGGAAAACCTCAAAATGATATTGAGCCAGGTCAGCATTATTATCTTGAATTGTAAAATTAGGAATGCAGTGTTTTTAAATATGAATAAACTTTAAAATTGTTATTTTACAGTATCAGATCGAAATGGAAAAAATGAAGAAGGAGCTTACTCGTCAATCTCAGAATGTTCAGACGAGGCAATTCAACTGAAGACTTAGTTACAAACACTTTGTATATAGTAGAAGTACTAATATAACTAAAATCCGTTCCGTTGCACTCAATCAAATCATTAAATTTCTAACTCGTTCCACTTAGCTATTTCAATCAAATGCTATACAAAGAAAAATGTTACAATGAAAGATTAGAATAATCTTGACGTATAAAAACTAACAACTCCACATCAAATTTGGTAAAAGACTTATTTTATTATCTATATCGTTTTATGTACATACAGCCTCCTTCATCACTTCAATTAAAATAGTCCCGTAAATTTTCCATATGTGATAACTATGAAGTCAGTTCACTTTATTTGACAGCTACGTGCAGATTTGCGCAATATACATACCAAGGCACTTTTACTTGCTAGCTCACTACCCGAAAGGCAGTTAAAATACGAGAAAGAATAAAAGAAAAGCATGAAAGACTAATTTAACAAAAAGAAAAATAATGGTACTCTAACTATATAGACTTGAAAACTAGTAATACAGCTTAATCCAGTACAGTAAAAGCTTGGAAGTCAAGAAGACTATACATATTACCTAGCTAACCAAGTTCAAGATATCACAACATTTATTTTTAAAGGGATTCTGCAGTAGCAAAATAAATCAGTTCAAGCTATCTGACGTCGATATAGTAAACTTTTACTGTATTCTGCTATTAAATCATTACTTAGCACTGCCAGCATTGGCCATGTTCCCGTCGATACTTAGCTTACCATACAGTTCTTTCTGAAAGATGGACAAGTTTGTCCTAGTGAAAGCATTAATTTAATTAACTATTAAACATATTACATTATCAATAGGACTAAATCATTAAATACTGGTAGTGCACTACATAATGACAACAATTTTGCTAGGGTACAAGACAAAAACTAATTTACTTTAATTGCAAGCCTCTTTACTGATATAATTAACCGTAATTCTTGCTACATAGAATCAAAATACCCAGGAAAATAGTAACAAAAATATGCCAATTTACATGATATTTGCTCAAATAATAATTTCGAATTGATAATTATAGTTTATTCCCTAATCTTCAGATGTTTACATTTACTGTACAAAATGCATGGCTTCTGGGATATATAACTAGTTCACTTGGATACAAGAATGCATGCATTATACAATACATTATAGCAGCAGTGCTTACAGAAGGTTAGATTAGAACAGTTTCTGCTTGGAAAAGGTATTATTATTGTCCTTTTGGATTGAATCAATTGTACTGGCATTTTAAAATTAGGGATCAGCATTTCAGTGGTCAAGTTCAGTACAGTGAGCAGGAAAGTGAACAGTATAGAGGACTTTAAGGAAACATGGTGTGCTGTCATACTGCAGAAAACCTGATTTTGTCTATGATAACACAAATGCTCTAACAAGACAGTGCTAACATCTACTTCGGGATAAAAACTGAGAAAAGAAAACAACCAACCAAACCAATTATAATTCTATCTGCTAACCTGGGCCACGAGTCCATTGGGATAATTAATGGCCCACAAACATAAAAATACTTCATAGCACCATTATATCAAAGTATTTTTTACACTATAACTATGGTATTAAGATTTCTTTTCTAAACCATATATGATAATCTAGCAACGGTTTGCCTGCAAGAGCCAGCAGTCATCTGCACTATATCTTGCTAATAAATAAATTAAAAATATGAATGCTGTAATACAACCATTAAGTATGAAGTTACCTCACCGTTAGTTATTACTGAAAAATAGCGGGAGGACCAGGATTGTTCATCGGTCGACATTTTGTACATCGGTTTGAGTATGTATATATATTTCTTACTTGTGGCTTCAGCCTGATGGGCTGTCATTGATAATAGTCAGGACAGTCTGACGTTTGGCAGCTGGGATTTGTGACAGAACACTTGACCAAATGGAAGTGGCTGAGGCCTGAAAAGTATTAACACATTATTAATAGTGATACTGTTTTAAAATTGATTTTCATGGGTTCAGCACACAATAGTGATTGCTTTTCAACTTTAAAACAAATGTGAATGCTATGTGTGACTTGGGATTGATGACCCAATGAATATCATGAGCTTGAAGAATTAAACCAAAATTTCTAAAGCTTTTGAATGAGCTGCACTGATAACATGAACAAACCAGAGCAAGTCAATGCTTAGCTGTAAGTATTCTTTCTTTTACCTGAATATGTCTAAGAATAAGAATAACTCTTGTTGAGACATCCTCAGATTCGACCAATGCTCCGCAGCATAAAGCATCAACTAAAAGCACGATTGCCTGTGGTAGTCCACTATTTTCTGATCCAAGGACCAATTGATTGTTGCTACGAAGGCAAGAATAAAAATTATAAAAAAACGCAAACCAAACAAAAGAAATCTAATTACGATTTCATCCATTCTACCTTTCGATAAGTTCACATAAAAAGTTGTATATATGACTGGCCTCTTCTTTATCATCTACTACAGGTAACCACGACAACCAGGTAAGCAGCAGCTGTTCATAATTTACTCCGACTAATCCAGGTTGGAACTTCAAGATCTAAAGTTTAAATTTTCATAGAAATATTAAAATCACTGTTGCCATTTGAGAAAATCATAAATCATAAGTTTCCATATAACAGACAACTCTGACCTTACAAATTGCTGATATCGCATTTTCCATCGGTGCAATGTTTTCCTGTGCTATGGGACCTTCAACCCCTTTGCCAAAGGGTCCTTCAATCACAGACTTCAGTTTAGGAAGGGCCTCTGTATAAATCAAGAGTGGTATATATACATAAATGACAGTAGGCAAATTCTTACAGCTTAAACAAAATAGCAGTTACTTAAATGAACAATAACATCCAAAAAAGATTGGATAAAAATGCTTTGAAATCCCAAGATCACTAGAACAAAGGATATGTTATTTAAATCTGAACTCACACCAACCATAATTCTCATCAAGCTCATCACACATATATAAGACAATAATATCCCATGCAAGTTAAAACCTGTTTTAATTTATTTATAGATGAAACGTGAATGCAAAATGGACAATGCAAAAATAAAAACAAAGGCAATAATACCCTTGATGGCATCGGCATAAGCTTCCCCTGCAAACTGAGCCATTAAACCCACACCGTAGGCGGCAGCTTGACGAACTTCGGGGCTTTTGTCAGTGACGTATTCCAGTAACGGCCTTTTAAAATTAGGCAATACATTTACACTTTACAGGTTTACGAATATAATTATAAAATATCTATACTGAAAAAATATCCATATAAAATATTGGAACTTTAATGACCTGAGAAAAACATCTTTATACTTCAGAGAGCTGACACCTGTATACTCTATGACATCATCAAACACACAAATCGACCACTGGCGGTCTGGTGGTGGACGGTCTGGTGCCTACAGAACAAAGATATTGAAAATTCTTTAAATAAATTTCAAATAAATATATCAAGATTTCGAATAACCAAAACTAGAAGTTAGCTAAGAATGCAATACAAATCCATACTATGAGCTTGGCGTAATAAGGCAAGAGCGAATCGAAAAATGGAAATATTTCCGCGCCATGTGTTCCGAATAGCGAGTGCAAGATGTCTGCGACCTTTGATAAAATGTAAACGTCCTCATCGTTCTCATCTTGGAGAACTTCTTCGATCTAGTGTAGGTAGAAAAAAATATATTGAACCTTCCACAGAGAGAGAAATCTCCCTATTGGAGAGAAAAATAAAACAAAATGTTTCCATAATACAAAGTCCACCGATCTATAGCCCTGGATATAAATGATATCAAAAACCTATTTTTTGTGAGGATGTAGCAATAATGAGATCAATCACAGAAATTGAAGCTTTTCACTAAAACATGCAGCATAAAGGATAATGGTCTAATTGCTAAAATTCATGCAACCCTGTTGCAAGTTTACACTTTCTCGTAATCTCAAGTACCTCATCATCATAATCTTCATCTTTTCTCTTCTCCTGCCTTTCTTGATCTCTCGTGAAATGTTGCTCCAGCAATTTATTCAATGTTTCTGCGAGTTTTTGATACTGTTCCAGCGTAAAACAACCGTGCCCACGTAGTTCGATGCACTGGAAAAAGAAATTTCAATCACAGACCATATCATGATACAATCTTCATAAATGTATTGCACATCACCAACCTTTGCTAAAGCTTCCATGACCATTGNAAAAGAAATTTCAATCACAGACCATATCATGATACAATCTTCATAAATGTATTGCACATCACCAACCTTTGCTAAAGCTTCCATGACCATTGATAACACGTCTTTGTCTGGCTCCATTGGCACGGCTTCGAGCAACTGGGGTGCCACAAATTGCCACATCGAAGTAACATACTCCTCTCCTCGGAGGGAAGCACATTCCATAAGTAAGGGGAGGGATTCAGCAGCAGAGGCACGAACGCGTGCACAACAGTGTCAAGGATAATAGATACATGATAAATACAAGAACTCTAACTTGAATTTTTTTCAATCAGGGAGTCACTTATACATAGGGCCAAGTAGGAAATTTTGTGCAAAAATTAAGGAGAACATTGCTCGCAGGACAACCTTGTATTATGCCTTTATTTTTTGTTATGTATTCCTTGAATCTAAATATCCAAATGTTATAAGTCTTTCAGATCACAGCAGTTAGGTATTTGCACCCAAGCATGATATAAAATAGGTTTTTGTTCAAATATTCAGCTAAAATATACAATGTTGTATGAAAGGATATCATCATGGAAAAAGAACTTGAGCAGAGGCACCATCAACTTTACAACATTCTCGGCATATCCAGCAAAACCTTCTTTCAGTTCTCGAGCATAACAAACAAGCATTTGACAAGCTGTTGCTTTCTGTTCTAAACCAGTAGTTTTTATTCCAAAACTCCTCTGAAATATACATGACATTGAAGAGGAGGATACAACAGCCAAAATTAGCTTTCCAGTTTACCTGATCTCCAAGTTTGATAAACTCCCATCCCTCATCTTCTTCTACATTGTCAACATCTTGCGAATCAAGCATCGCCACCTCTGGTCTTATTCCGGCAGCTTTCATTAACGGACCCATGACGACCGGTAAATACTGGACGAAATTTTGACCGAGTAGTTTGCACATTCTGTGATATTCAAATCAAATTAATATCTCAGTTTCAAACTCTACTACTTTGACAAGTTTAGCACAGTGAATCCGGTAATCATGCTCGAATAGTTTCATATAGAGCCGAGATGAAATGTGGCTCACAATAAAAGGTTTATGGTAAAGTATATTATGCTTATGATTGAAAAAGGTGAACTAAGTATATGCTATATATAATTTGAATCTCACCTTGCCCATGCACTTATCATATACGAAACTTCGGGGTCATCATCCTCCCAAGAATCGATATCAGCTTGGGTTTGAAGAAGCTGGTTCATTATAGCCTTGAATTAAATAATTACAAAGTTACACTACCTCATTAGAATATTCATGTAATATTAATTAATTATAGTAATGATTAATTAGTTTATCATTCAAATACGATATTACTACATTTCATTTGGTTAGAACTCTAAATATATTCTTCATAGTCATACTTTACAAATAGCATTTGTTGTATGCTTGACTGAAGAAATCCTTGTTCAACTGATACATAGAAAGCTGCAGTATTCAAGACACTTGTGTTTGAAAGGATTATGTACAATAAGCTGACTTACAACAATGTTAAATTGAAATGTAATATAGATAGACAAGGCATTTTATTTGATATTACATTTTCCGAAGTGTATATATACCTGAAAAAAGCATAGACATACCTGTGCATCCTGCATAAACTTTTCCGAGCCAACAGCAAGTCCAATTAGGCTGATACATTCAATTGTTTTGCCTCTGAGCATACTCACTTCCTTTCCTTTAGCATTCTGAACCAAAAATCAGATCAATATAGTAGTAGCAAAGTAACAGTAAATAGAAGTCAATTGCATAAACAAAAATAACAGTAGTTAAAACAAAGTGGAATATATAATTAGTTTGAAAGCATTACCTCCATGATATATTTGAGTGATGGCATGAACTGATCATAATAAGGTGTGAACTTCTCTTCTGCAGTGTCAGCCACAGCAGAAATAGTTGTTGTGAGTTGCTCCAGTACAAGCTTATTTCCTTTTTCAACAAGCTTCATAAATAGATGTATTCACTTTTAGGGACAGAAAATTCAATTATACTTGAAAACACCCTAACATCTTATTAAAAAACCAAATTAGGAATACATTTCTTAAAGCTCACCTCTTGAATTTTGTAAGTCAAAACCTGATGTAACTTGGAACAGAGTGGTGTCAGATATGGAATAAGCACAGGTTTGGGACATTCTTCGATGAAGTTGACCATCGCAGCTCCAGCATGAGCCTGAAATAAAGTGAAAAAGTATTTTATTTTAAAGCTGCATAAAGATAATGAATAAGCACCTAGGAAAGGAAATTCCAACTAGATATTAGCAGGCTTATGCTACATGAAAACCTAATTTTAAAATACAGCACCTGAACCCTAGGATGGTCATTGTCATCCAAAACCCGGCACATGCCGACGATAATTTTCTCGTGGAAGGATTTCTGCATGGTTGGAGCAAAGTCTGTACACATCTGACCGACCGCGTTGCAGCAAGCGTATACTACTCTAGGATGCTGCAAAATGAAACAACCATTTTCCGTATAACTTTCCTTCATAATAAAAGAATAATACTGTATCTCTTACTGGGTCGTTTATATATGGAAGAATGGCATCAACAATCTGGGGTAGAAGCTCCTCCATGTATTTGTGACACCCTTCACCAACCGCAGAAATTGCCATCAGACCCGCATGTCTGTATCTCCAATCAGCTGAAAGAATTATTTTAGATTCCTAAATCCAGGAATATCTAAATGTATCTGAAAGTTTTATCTGCCCTACCATTATGAAGCATTGGCGGGACAGTAGACATGATATGTGGAAGCATGGTTTGTCCTCCTAAAGCACAAGCCAGTCTGTCCAATGCGTTTTCTCCAGCGACTGTATTGGAATCGCATTCTTCTTCTTCAATGTCATCCATGTTCGCCCATTCAGTAGGATCCTCATCATCAAAATCAATCATCATTTGGAGCATTAAAGGTACTGCAAAAAATAGCATCGACGATTGTTATTAAGTACCCTAACATTCCTGTGATAGCTGTTAGTTCTGAGTCAGCTGTGAGTTATACTCATACTAATATTTTCTCACTTATTTGAGGAACAAGCACTTTCTGTTTTCTGATAAGACCGGGAGAGGTCTCTGCAAGAGTGACAATGGCTTCGAGAGCGAGTTGACGAATCGATTCTTCTGTCTCAGCATCGCCTACTAACTATAATAGAATTGAAGCTGTTAGATACCTCAAGCTAATTCTCTTCTATCAAGGGCATGTTGAGAATGTCTTACTTTCATGCAAGTTGTCAGAAGATTTTCTACTTGGGTTCGAATATATTTCGGTAGGTCTTCGCACAATTCCACAAGGCATTTCAAAACTGAATCATCAGCGTCCGCACAACTTTCTTGAACAGCCTGCAAAAAAATATGGAATATATATATATACAGTATATACAAAATATCTATCTTTCACGAATATAATAAACTTACCAGTAATATACCAGGCAAGAGATCCTGATAATGCCGAAGTAGATGTGCGTTGGATTCGTTTGCGATTAGAAACGATATTGTTGCCCGAGCTGCTAAAAATCTTATCTGTTCAAGAGGTAAAAGAAGGGTGTTTTATTACATGAAACTGGTCTTGAAATATTGAAACACACGTACTTATAATTTGGCTATGCATGTTTACGCAGTTGATGTGCAGGTGTTAATATCAGGGGAAGGATTTATGTGATAAGAGGGAATGATAATCTCTTACTTGACATCATACTGTTTAACTTTAACTCATTCCATAGTCTTAACTATATAAAGAAGGAAATAGAAGGCACCACATAAACAACCTGTGGAGTTTCTTGAGGTAGCATAGCCTGATACATCATCTGACGAAGAACCTCTTGATAGTGATTTTGCTGGTCTCCAAATATAAGGGAATATTGGCTGAAAGAGGAATTTTACATGTCATATTTTTTCTCTAACACAAATAGTTGAAATAATAAATTACTGCAGCATTCTCACCAAAATATATGCAGTGTAATTTCCTTCAATCCAGGATCATTTGAGTTTATACAATCAAAAAGAAATTTCAATATTTCAGGCCAGCCATTTTTTCCGCTGTCATCTGCAAGATGGTAATGTCATCATGTAAGATATTGAATATTTTATTTATGAAGTTGTTCACAGACTTATTTAGGTTTAAATCGAGGATTTTTATTATTATCATACCAACGAGTTTACGGGCAAGTTCTGCAGCGCAATCTCCTAGCTTTCTCTTTGTAACATTACTTTCTTCATTCCTCAGTGATACCAGCAACTGTTCCTTGATGTTTTGTTGCATATCCAAACCTGAGGGACAATAAAAAGAAAGGTAAAGTTTACAAACAATAGTTTTCGAATAAGATTAGTCAGTATAAAAACATATTATACTATTATTATCTCCTACGTTGAAAAAAAATCCTAGATGTAATGGGCTAATGAACACCAATATAAGCGAATGCGAATGGACGTAAGGGTTAATGATAGTAGCACAAGAACATTTGATTTTACTCAGTGGAAGGAAGGCTTCTTCAAAATGAGTTGTTATCACCCTGCGACACAGAACCGCAGCTAATTGTCTAATCTCTTCGTTCCCTCCTGAACAATTCAGGAGGCTCATGAGATTCGTGAGACGATGAGTGACAGGAAAAGCTTCGTAGGCATCCTGAATGAAAGATGAATACAATAGATGCAGAATCACGAAGACATATTTTGATTCACTAAAGCATAACCTCACCTCTGCCTTCGTCCTGTGCTCATTATCTGTTGACGTTAAACCAACAAGCACATCGTGGAAATTAGCGGCAGACATTGTCTTTTAATTGCCTAAGATTACTGAGCATATGTAAGCGCAAATTTCGCGGAACCTGGGTATGCATAACAAACAGGGTAAGTTTTAATCATGAAGTCCATAGTTATTTACCATGCTGCTACGATGACCTGTCAGTTGATCCGTGATACGTAAGTTTATTTATTTATTTAAATTTAACTTGTTTACGCCTGTTTAAACTTTCTTTAACAAACGTTTGACAACACACGTTGTTCTCGCATGTGCAAGGCGGGATATAAAGAGAAAATTGTAATATGACACCGAGATCATTCAAGCATTGCATTTTTACGTCATACGAAAAAGGAGAAGGCGGAAATTAAACCTCTGAAAATGATCAGGTGAAACAATTCCTGTTTACATTGTAAATATTCAACGCTGAACAAACGATTAACCTCTTGCAAACTAAACATATATGTATTGATGGACAAAATGCAGAGTATTAGTCTATTGCTTGCAATACAGGGGTTGTAATATAAGGCAAAACATCGGTATTTTTGTACATCTTACTGCAGCGCTATAGGCCACAAAGGAAAACTGATTTACCGTTTTTAAACTTATTTATATCTTCATTTATTTTGAACCGAAATTTAGGGTTTATAAAAATTCATATAAAGCCATTTCTTGTACTCTTCACGTAAAATTTCATGTTGTCATAACGACAAAAGGATAACTTTTAACATATAAAATACACGGCACCTCTATTACGTTGTAGCTTTTTTATCACCAATACCAAAATACACTTTTATTTCAGGCAATGTAATCACAAGATATCATGTTTAGTGGTAGTACTGAACAACTTTTCGTGTAACACTTAAATCAAGCCATAGTATCATTCATCATTACACTGCAGCAAGTGAACTATATTAGCCGAATGTAATGGAAATTGAAATCTTACAGTTTATATGTAACTTAAACGAAACATTGAGGAAACCATGAAGTCTGCTAGGAAATCTTCATCTAAAGTTGGTCGTCCTTACATTTATCCTGTTCCTCCTGACAGGCTTCAACTTTTCACCGATTATGGATTTGCCGAAAAGAAGAGCACACCCGCCGTTGAATTCTTGTCGTACATGCTTTCTAAAACATCGCTTACGACCCAAAAAGTTACACATTCTCAGATACAAGGTTACTAAAATGCACCCGAGACATCCTCCACATGCAGTAAATAGCCAGTTTGAAATTCCATTTTCCTTCCAGACGCTGGGGAAAAGGTATATCAGCAAAAAGTATCTAAATTCATTGCTGAACAGGAGATAGCAGTTAGAGAAGCTGTAAGGGAAACAGAGAGACATGGTGAAGAACGCTTGCAGAGGGTAAAAGCTACATATCTGTTGATTGCTTTTGGCTGGCCATAGGATAGTATAGTGATCATATAGCAAATGTTTGTTTTCTTCTTGAAAGGAACTTGCTCTTGTCGCAAAACGAGCAGAAGCTGACAGGAGAAAGGCACTTGCTCACATCACAGAATATTACAAAGTGATAGCATCAAGAGTAGAAAATAACAGAGATCAGCTGGAGCAAGAAAGAAAGGAAAAACTTATTCTGCGAATGACTGCAGTGAAAGATGAAGCGTTAGAGGAACAATGGCACAATGCTGAGAGGTTCAGTTCTTCTTCCTGTATTTTTTCAGAGCTATATAAATGTGGAAGGAATTTTTACAGGACTTGTGATTTGCTCTCGATTTGGAAACTAGAGACACTGGCTGATTACTTTGGTGTCAGCAACATCTCTTAGCACTCACAACTTCGATAAAATCACATATAACCACAATTACTTTCTTCAGATTAAAAGAAGAAGCTATCGAACGTGTCCTGACTGAGCAAAGAAAAAAGCTTAGAGCAGAAGCGGCATTGCAAAGGTTTGTGTTATTGTATCATAAACATTACAATTCCGTGGAGTTACTGAACGATATCTTTCCCGATAGGGAAAAAGCCATAGCGGAGTCTCTGAGAATTGCCAGAGAAAAATTCCAACACAGGTTGCAGCAGGAAATTCTTCAAGTGAAAAAATTGTGTGAAAAAGTTGCCCAAGAGGAATTGAGAAAAACAGAACGACTGCACAAAGAGGAAGTAACTCGTTTGCGAGAAAGGTTTGAGATTCCGTGTAGTTAGGTAGAGAGTATACTTGTGTAACAAATATCATTTGTTCAGGATTGTTATGGTCGAGAATGACCTCGAAGAACAGATGGAAAAAATGCACCGAGCTCAACGAGACTATTGGGAAATGGAGAACGAATATTGCCATTTTCTCGATTTCACTGCAGAAACAGAAAGCACGTCCGGTTTCCTTATTTTGCCAAAGAAACGTCAGCACGGAAAGGGTGACAGTAACAGGGATCAAAACGTTCAGACTAGACTAATTGCTCTGGATCAAGGCACTAAAACAATTCAGACAGATATGTGACAAAGAGTTTATTGGTGATCCTGCACAAAGATTATTCAATCCTTGAGAAATGCAGAAGCACATTTATGTATATTTCTACACATAAAAAAATATTTTATCAGATGTCCACCCACTTTGATACATTACCAGTTCCATAGTGAATCACCCACTCTAGAATGAAACAACCTAACAGCAGCCCCTCACTGATGTGTAGATTTTAAGTTTCCATTCTCTTCATTTAAGTTCCGGCCAGTTAAACGGTGCAAAAAAAGTAGAGTTACTAGAAGGACACTGAAACTTTTGAACTTGCGATAGGGAGAAGTTCTTTGGTTTTCAGTTTCCAATTTGGAATGTCTTTTGAGATATCCTGCCACAATTCGCCATGTCGTGGCTCTGCATTCACACATCGTTTCATTACTTCCTCTTGTTGTTGCTGTAATAGTAAATAACCAAAGTCATGAAAATCTTGTATACGGTACAATGTCATCATTCGGAACATCAATTAGAGTTGCAATTTATTACATTATTATTTTTTCTTATTCAGTTACATTTGATTGTGATACTGTTCAGTATCACTTAATAAAAATAATGGAAAATCTTTCTGTTTGTTAGTACAACAATAGATATATACACAATATTCACCTTTGTTCCATGATTTAATTCAAATCTGTAGAAATATGCCCAGGTGTCACCAAAGTCGGGATCGATTTTAACTGTCCTTAGAAACCACTCTCTTGCTTTTGAAAGCTTTCTTTCACTCCAGAATAATCTGTCGAACATCATTATCATGTATCAATACCTTTCTCAATGTCTCAAATAAAGAACACAATTATATATTATTGTCTACTGTCATCTCACCTTGCAACGGCAAGAAGTACGTGAGGGTCGTGTTCACATTTCTTCAACCCATCTACCGACTTGGTTTTTCTTTGTGGCCTTGCCTCCATGAATATGGCTTCAGCCCAAAGTATTCCAGAAGTAGAACATTCTTGAAGAGCTCTTGCCATGAGTGTGCTAGCAATGTTTTTAATATTTGCTTGCCATTCCAAGCGGACCGAGGCTAGCCTGGAATATACATAAAAGCATGTCATTTTTGAGTGAATAATAGAATTAAATTTTAAATCTATTTTAGATACTTTTAACTCAGTTGATTAGCTTACCATAGCTCAGGACACTGTGGATTTTTCAATCTAGACTTTTCTAGGACAGCTCTGGCTTTAGTTAGTGTTCCCTTGCGCTGTTCCAAACTACTGAGCAAATTCCAAAGCGGTATGGCTTGTGGGCATTTACCAAGTCCCTGAAAAGAAAGTATACAACATATAAGGTATAGTAAATAATTTGCTGTAATGAATATGGTACATGAAATGAAACCAACCTCTGTATATGCTTCCCTAGCCAACTGAATATTATTCAATTGCTCCTCAATTTGTCCTTTCATCATCCACAACTTGGCAAAATTGGGATATTGTTTCGTTGCTTCATCCAGCAGTGTGCGTGCGTCATCCATGAGATTCAAACACCATTCCAATTTTACCGACTGATAATAAGAAATAAAATATGATAAAAATATCTCTAATACAAGAAGTCAATAATATTCAATTGAATATAATAATAATATTCTTTTCTATTTTTAAAACACTTTGTACATAAATAATTTACTATTAATAATTTCTGATAACAGGTCAGATCTTAGATTATGAAGTACCTTCATCATGACCCTCGCAGTACAGGCATTTGTCCTGGCCTTTGCTAACAACTTTCTGGCTCTCTCATGCTCATTGTTCTCTGATTCCAGTTTTACAGCAGCAAGCCAGATTTCTTCTGAGTTGGGATTAGCTTGAAAGGCAAGAGCCAGTATGGATCTGAATCAATAAATTACATATCACCAAGAATAGTTCAAGTTAGATTTAAAATTCTAGCTGTACCTTGCTGCCGCTACATCACTAGCCATCCATTTCGACTTGGCACCCATCAACCACAGAACTTCTGCTTTCGGACAATGTGCGACGGCTCGCTGAAGTAAAGATTCCAACGATTCCCTAGTGCCGTGATTCTTCTCCAAGTATGCGGCTCTGAGCCAAATACTCTTCTTTCTATTGTAACAGAAGGTCTCAAAGCATAGGTCATATAATAATACCACATAACATAAAACTATAAAGAACACTTCTAAATACTTACCCTGGCAAAACACTGAGGGCATGTGCATACATCGCCCTGGCGCATTCGTGAGCCCCATGACTTATGCATGTTTCGGCATCATCCATCCAAGTGTGCTTCCTGTCTTCATCTTCAACCGCAATACCTATTACGACGATACAATACCCAATCACAGTCGCTATATAGTTTAATTACAGTCGCTATATAGTTTAATGCTTTGGGAATTAAAAAAATAAGGAATCTAAGCTTACCAATAACATGTCTTATAATACTTTGACAAGTATGTACGCTACCGGCCTGTTCTGCTTCCTCAGCATCCTTTATCCATTGTTCCCTTAGTAATAATATCAAATTGAATTTTACAGTTTGTTAGAATAGTTGCGCCGTGATAAGATCTAAGACAATCTCTTCGTTTTGACAATTAAATAATATCGAAATTCAACTAAAATGACAAAATTCCATGTGGATCAATCATTATTACCTATTAACGTCGACCATGTTTGCTTTCAGCGAAGTGATCGATCTTTCAATAATTTTATCCACCAT